>PNEQ01053184.1:0-36576 GCA_003012365.1 Medauroidea extradentata
GAGATGATGTCGGAATTCGGAGTCTAGTCTTGCGTCTTCGTCTTCACCGCTTGGTCGAGGCCGAGGGTCGGAGGAACCCCGAGGGACTTCAGCACAAAATGTGACCAGTTAAGTAGTCTATTTGTGTTGTTAGTAGAAAAGTAGGTCCGAGCTAAGAGTCACACTAAGTCATAGAGTCACACAGAATCACTTGATGTCAAATAGAGTAACTTAATTTATTGAAATGTCAGTCAGTCTCCAAGTTGTGTCCTTGACCCCCCTCCCCTTTTTTTCTATTCATAGATTATGTTCCCAAGTAAAGTATTCTAGTGTTTAATGGGCAGTTGCTAGTCAAATCCCAAATAAGTGTGAATTTTAAAGCTAAATTTTTGTGTTTCCCTTCGTGGCAGAAACCCTTGTTTGTTTTGAAATTATAACAAATAGTATTGTAATTGTAATCCGTTGAGGGCCATTTAATGAAAAACTGTTTGCTCAGTGTACGAGCTGAAGAATCGTCGCATTTTGTAAACCTTTTGAGTAATACAGATTTGTTTTCACCCGAATTTCTCTGTATTTGCTTTTATTTGATTAATTACTCCTGATAGGTACTATTTTCCCCTAGTAGAATAAGTAAAGTCTTAAACGTTGGTATGTACGTAATTATTTGTAGATTATAAGAAATACTTGCAGTCCATGAAAAAATCCCATTCCCCTATTTTAAACATGTTTACCTCTCGCTACCCCTATGTTATTGTTTTTCTCTACCTGTCTTTAAAGTTTAGTTTTGAGTATTTTGAGGCATCCGATCTGACCTATAACAGATTGGTGGTGGATGGCTCCCCCCCCCCAGGTTAATGTTAGAATTTATGTTATTGCTTTTACTTTGGTTATAGTTTACCCTTACGTGGAAGAAGAGAACACACCCTTATTGTTTACAGTATATTTAATTATTAATTTTCGTTACTATGTATTTATTGGGAAATTTTGGTTTTATGACTTAACACAACTATCATTTACTACACGAAAGTAAATAATTACGTATTGCTCAAGAAGTTCGCGAAACAAAAAAAAAAAAGTATGATCGTACATAAAATTGGGATTTACGACAGAAACTATATTGTACAAAAAAATGTAACAACTAAAGAATTTATCAGACGCAGGAGACAGTCTGACTTCTTTTATTGACTAAAAAGGAACTATCGAAACAAATAAGTATGTAAACAAGAAAATAAATAATTGTGGAAATAAATACATAAATGCGAAAATAAATAAACGTAAATAAGAAAAGAAAAAACTCGAAAATAAATTTTAAAAATCATTTTGAGAGAATAAACAAAAAAATAATAAAAGTATGTAAAAAACTAACAAATTAGAAAGAAAATAAAGTTTATAAGAAAATAGCCTAAATATAAATACATTTGAGAAAATAAAACTTTGTTAATAATTAAGAAAATAAACACGAAAGAAAAGAAAACGCCAAATAAAAATAAGTACAAATAAGAAATGAGAAATTAAACATACATGAAAATAAGTAAAAATATTAAAATAAAAGTTAACAAGAAAAAATTAAGGAAAATTAAATAAATTAGAAATTGTATTAATAAATCAATACACACAACTATCATAAACAGTAAGAATGAAAAACAAACAGGAAAAATAAATAAATGAGAAAATTTACAAAATTGTAAATCCAAAGGTATTTATTATATAAATGTGTAATATTTAGAAAATTACAATGCAAAATTGTATATTACATAGCCTATTTATAGATTGATTAAAAATATTAATGGTCAGTATCCACCCTCAGTCAGTGACCCACAAAAAATGGTTCATTCGGCCGCTTTAAGAATAGGAGAAAAAGGTACTTTTGATGGGAAAAGGGAATTTTTTTGAAACTAAGAGGAAATTATTTACCTTTAAGTCAGCTAGAATGGAGCCTAAGCTAGCCACTCTCCCGACACTCTCTGCCCATTACAAAATACATAAAGCCCGAAGGAAACAAACCCTATTAAATTATATAGGTTGTTAAATGTAGAATTACAGCTTTTAAATCCCTGATTAATTTTTTCTGTGAACTTGCGTCTTTCCGCCACATGTTAACATTAAAAGAACTGTTGAAGTAATTTATACAGTATATTGATTAAACGGTATTTTACAATTAATGTCTGAACCTATAATGAACTATTACTATATTATATTTATTCTCATTCTTAACTAGACAGCCTTTGTTAATGGTCGTGGACAGCGTATTCCCGACGAACAGTGAAGTGCAGTCAACCTTAACGTAAGTCATTTCGCCAACGTTGTATCAGGAAGGAACACCGGACGACTGGACGCAGATCAAACTCAAACGATCGTGTTCCACGTCTCGCTCGTCTCCCAAGAGTATAACTTCCAGTATTCGGCGGAGGTTTCAACATAAGGGAACTGTCAGCCGGTCCGTTAGAAGTGGTTGGTTAAAGGCCCTCGAGAAGATAGTTATATATGTCTAATTACTAGGGCCATGAACTTTTCGCGAAAATAATTTTGCCCCAGTTTGTTTCAGTGCCTTTTATACACATCTACAGTTCTGACTCATGGTCAGTGATTGGATGTTTTAACTCTCGCGTGTTTTGGGGTTCTACCTGCAAATAATATACATGTGGTGTCGCAGTAACCTTACTGTGGTTGGCACAGTCAAATGAGAGACATCACTTCATACAGGTATATTACCAACATCTTTTAAGCAGAGCTGCAAATGTGCATGTAAGGCACTAAAACAAACGGGGGAAAATTCTTTTCTCGAAACGTTCATGGCCCTACTAATTACAAATGCCGGAAGATTTAATGGGAGAATATTACACGACGACGCTCATGATCAAGAGCGCTATTATGTTTAATTTCCTTACGTTAGTCTCAGTTCAGTTGACGGAATATCGTGCACTGCGAACGTCGTAAAGCGAGATTACTTTTCACCTCTTCTGGATAACTTTGCACCACCTGAACAATTTCATTTCATATAAATATTCCAAGACAAGTTTCACTCTAAAGTATTGATAATTATTAAAAACGTTAATGGTGAAATATTCATTAATTTATGTGTAATCGAAATTTTACTTACAAGAAAACAGCGTAGTGCAAAATTTCCCCAAAAATTTCACCTATACTTATGGTAGCGAATTGCCGATATTCTTCACTATAAATCCGTCAATGGTTACACCCAGTGAAATGTACATCACTGAGGTTCCAGTTAAGAATCTGTTCCTGATTAATGAACCCTTAAAATTCACTGAAAATTAGCTAACAGACATAAAATTCACTGAGAGTAAGCGAAAATCACTTTTAAATCAGTAAGCTTTAGTATTGAAACAATCAGAACGATTTCACTAACTTCATGTGTTCATTTTTGACCGAAAGGGCTGAAATTTCACCGAAAAGGTACATTTTCCACTGATTTAAGATTACAGTGTAAAAACACAGCTACTATTGAGGTTTCTAATGGTTAACAACATGCCAGGTATTTAGCTAATTTCGATACATGCTAATATAAAATTTGAAACAAAATTCATTCTTTGAGGACAGCCACAGGGACAGGCCTTAATTAACGCCTGCAATATCTCGGTTAGTATTTTGGGTATTACAGAATGTATTGAAAATTTCACTGGAGCAAGCACAACGACAATCGGTTGCAAATTTATTTTCAGGCTGAAGTAACAAGAAGTCAATCAACTGAAATTCAAATCCTGAAATTAGCAAAGTCATTCTTATACACTGCACTGTAACACGACGTGTAAGAGAAAGACTTAAGGCTGGTAGGGCGCATGGTATGTTGCAACAATAAAACAATGTGTAGCAGGATAAAAATAATTACTACCTGAGCTGCCACTTTATTCAAAACTGCTGGCATTACATTACACGCATCAGAACATTTATTAATTCAATTAACATCTGTGCAAGAAAGTGGCGTTTGTATTAAAAACGTTAAAACGTGCAGTGAAGTAATAAAGTACATTAAGCCTTCGTTAACGAATCTATAAAAGCAGGGGGGGGGGGGGAACCATACGTTAAGGCGCCCGCCTACTGGCCGTGTGTTTGTGTGGGTGAGGCACGGCGCGAAGGACGATGTGGACCGGCTCATCTGGTGCGATGTCACCTCTACCGCATGACTCTGAAACGGTGCGACGTGCAGTGGTATAGTAGAACACTCGCCTGACTGACACTTTCAGTGGTGACCCCGTCTTTGTATTGGTGAAAAGTTTTAAGCACAGTCCATTGCATGCTCCTAGAGTAGTTTCACACGAATCCCGTGAGTAGTTTTTCAGATATATCAGGTTGAAAAAGCAGTTTTTAGCCATTTTGAAGAGCTCCGAAATTATTTCTCTAATCGACGTGATGCTTTGAAACGACTCTTCAGTCATCGTCTGGAGTGTATTTTCTTTTCGTTGGGAATTGGGCACATGTGTAATAGTTTCGAACACGCTGCAACGCTTTTTAAGCGCGTGGTAGGCAAGGCCCAGAAGGTGTAGAAATAATCATAGGTAGAGCATATGATATTCGGTGAAAATAATTCCGCACCACTTTGTTTCAATGAATTACTTACACGTCCGCAATTCTGCTTCATAGTTATTGTCATAGTATTTGTGCAGAGGCGTGGCTCAGCCAACCAGAACACGGTTACCTCGACACATGTCTGAGACTAGCGGGTGGAACTACAAGATGCTGAGAGTTGAAAACATCCACTCACTGGAAATGAAGTACAGCTGCTGATGTGTTCATGAGGCATTGAGACAAGTTGGAGCAAAATTCTTTTCACCTAAAATCAATGTATCCAATCATAGAGCAAAGTTGCATATGTTCGTGCTGTGTTGAAAATAATCCACAGTTATCGTATTATAGGTATAATCGTGGCTATAGTAATCTTGTACCAATTAACTGAAAACCAATACCTTAGACAATTGTTAAAGGAAAACGGTATCCAAACAATCACCATTTTATATACCTCATTCACTCTGTAAGCACCAAGGTCCCAAGAAGAACTGGAAATAAACTTACGTATAAAGTACAGTGCTAAATCTCTGTAAAGACAATGTTTGAATATTTATCCTATGTGAAACGGTATTTGAGTGTTTAAACTTATTTTATTTTCCCCCTTCATGCGTATTTGTTTGCATCACCATACACAGCTTATTTCCTGTCATATTTCATATAATTAAGGAATAGAAAAATAATAAATAATTCCTGTGATCCTCAAACATACACCAATGCATAAAATGTATGTCTATGCAGAAATAACTCTGAAGTCCAAGTGCATGGCTTTGACTTTTTTACGATCAACGGTAGGTAACGCCACGAACTTGTCACGAAAAGATTTGAAACCGACACAAATTGTCGAACCCGGGAAAATTTCCAGACTTTCACTAAACACATTAAAGCACGAGTCTGACCATTATTTCGCGAAAAAAGGTTTATTTTATTAAAGTGTTAATATTAGCCTCACTAGTCTGACAATTATTTCGCGAAAAAGGTTTATTGAAAATGAATGCCTTACGTGCATATATACAGCTTTAATACGTGGTTATTGGCAGTGTGTGTTTGTGAAGAGTCGTCAAATATTTTACTGTGCCTATCAGAATAAGTTGACTGCGACGTCACTAGTTTGTGATTAGTGAATAAATACGCCAAGACTATGAGAGTTTATCATCCAATAGACCACGAACCAGAGCTGCAGATATGAACGGAAAGTATTGACACAAGTTGGTGAACACTATAGCTCCCTACAAATGAGTCAACAGGGGTGCCAGCTATTCGGCAGTGTTGGTAGACAGAGTAATGTCCAACAAGGTGTGTGTTTCAAAGACCGCGAAATGAGCCCAATATAGGGCCTGCCTCCCTCCTAAGGTACGTAACAAGTCACCCTGGCTACATCACCACCACACTTAATGAAGAGACCATCTTGAATTACGTCACCGTAGAGACGGGGGTGGGTTCGTAGAGCCACCCCTCTTGGCAGGACCCTCACCCGAGCGGCAGTCGCTTTGTTCCCGCGTTGCCACCTAGGCGCTGTGTTGCCGTACTTCCTCGGCTGGGGTGAGGTTGTATCTGCCACCCTTAGCACCGGCCGTGCGTGCCCGTCCAGCGTCGCACGCACCGCCCCTTACTCTCCACTCTATTACGCCCCGCCTATTAACTACTCGAGCTGCCATGGAATTATAATCACGGCAATTATACAGAGTGGGTCAGAACGGAGTACGTTAATTTTGCGTGATGATATCTAACGAAAAAGTAATTAGAAAAAGTGTTATCAATTTGTCACAGAGGTGAATTTGGAGCGAGTAATGAACCTCTCTGAAAATATCTATAAAATGTAATCCTTTAGAAATAAATTTTAACACAATTTGATATTAAGCTATGGCACTAAGAACAGTACCAAAACAATAAAAAAATATGTTGTTCTTTTATTTTATTTTGAAGTAATTAATTTTTAAATCAATATCCCGGGTGACATTAATCCCACGATATTCACTTTATGGACACTCTGGCAACACATTTTTCACAATCTTTTCATAAGCAATTACCATGCGAAGTGAACATACCCCGGTCACTTGCGTACACTTTTGCTCTTGAAGTGACGGTCGTTTGCCAGCCAATATCATAATATTAATTTCCTGTATAATTTATAAAGAATACTAAAAGTTCTTTCGAAGCGTGTTTGATGTGGCAATAAATGTATAATTATATTGTCACGTTTACACGTAATGAGATCATAACTATAAAAAACAGTCACTAAAATTATGCTTGGGTAAGGTTGTGGACTAATTGCAGGAATTACACATTACAGGTATGATTTTGTTAATTTGATTTGCTTACCATAGAGTACTTGATTAAATTGTTGCAAACCGTAATATTTTAAAATAAGTTATTTGTTATTTTTAGAGCTAGGAATATTTCGCGAGTTCAACGACCAACATGCTAGAATTCATTATCCTGTGCTAACTGAAGCCCTACTATTTGTCCATTACCTGCTACTCATTCAGACAGCAGACAATGAACGAATAGACGGGGCTTGAGTATGCATAGGATATTGGATTCTAGCATGCAGGTCATTGAACTAGCGAATTTTTCCTAGCCTTGGTTATTTTTAGAGACATGAACTTTTCGCGAAAAGAATTTTGCCCCACCCTGTTCCAGTACCTTATATGCATGTCTGCAGTTCTGCTTCATAGATATTGGCAGCGTGCCTTTGAACTGTGACGTTTCTCATTTGACTGTACCAATCACAATAAGGTTACTGTAACACCACACGTCTGCGATTTGCGTGTAAAACCCCACGACACACGAATGTCAAAACATCCAATCTCTGACCGTGAAGCAAGTCTGCAGACGTGCACACAAGTCACTGACACAAAGTGAGGCAAATTTCTTTTCGCGAAAAGTTCATGTCTCTAGTTATTTTTAATAATTTGTTGACCCTCCATTGTATGACTGTGAAGTTTCAGAGCAGACCATATACCACAATGTAAAGGAATGCCTCAAGAGGCTTCTCAATGTTGATTGGAAGGTATCGTTAATCACAATTCAACAGCACTGAAAATGGGTAGATTCTCTTGACATAACCCTATAAAGCTAACTAAGAAATTTGCATATGTCTAATGTACTTTGCTAAATAAAATTGCTGTAAATATGTATACCCATACGATAAGAAAGTGATTTCTTTAAAAAATATAAATTTTTGCCCGTTTGTTTATTATGAATTAATAAGATCTAATAAAATTGTAAAATTATATATTTAAAAAGAATAAAGATGGGGTTATATGAAAGCCAAATCGACTCCGAACGATAGTCAACACATTATTTTAATAGTAGATACGAAAACACGTGTTAATGATAGTTTATTCTGCCATTTAGCATTAAAATATGTACGGTGAAATATCCAAAAATGTATGACAAGTGCTTTACACTATTGCTGTTGTCAGATATCTCCGTTGTTTAGAATTATAAAAGAACAACCATTTTATCTATTTCTTTATTTTTGTAATGAAATGCCGACTGCGCACTAGTTCGTAAAGAACTTGCTGTAAATGGCAGGACACTATGTCCATACGTCAAATTAAGTGTATAATTGTGGTAGTTGCTCTAACCTCATTTTCAACCCCCGGCAAAAATGGAGGGGTGTTATAAGTTTAACGCCTATGTCTGTCTGTGGGTCTGCCATTGGGTTCGTAGCTTTTAAAAGAATGGACATATTCCAATGCTTTTTTTTTTTTTTTTTTTTTTTTTTAATGAAAGCTACTTTCATCTCGATGGTTATTGCTGTACTTGATGAAAACCTTTCCATTTGTTTAAAAGTTATGATCTTTTTTTCGAATTGGCTTAAGAATATCATTGTCTTACTGTCAATCTCTATACATAAAAGAGAACACTGACTGACTGACTCACATATCAAACTGCAGCCTAAACCACTGGTCTAGAATCGTGAAATTTTTTGTGTACATTCCCCTCAGGTCGTAGGAGAGCATTAAGGAGGGATTTTACGAAATTCGACCTCTAACGGGGCGAAAAAGGGTGAAATGTATTTCCGAAGAAACATCGATAGAGCTCGAACCCATCAGCCTATCATCATGATTTTTAATTCAGTAAGACACACATAAAAAGGCATACCAGCCAATTTAAGGATTTTCCTAAGTTCAACGTTTAAGGGGGTGAAATGACCTTAAATGTGTTTCCGATCAAATATAGATTTCTATCGAATCCTTCAGGATATAGAGTTGGTTATCACTTCAAAATGTTACTTACCCAAAAAGAAGTTTTAGAATTTTTATGGAGTTCGACCATCAAGCAGTAAAAATGGTCAAAATGTATTTTTTATGAATCTTCTATATCACAGAAACACAATTGACTATCGTCGTGAATTTTACTTCAGTTGGTTATGTATACAAATATCTATGACAGCACTTTAAGATGTTTCGGAATTCTTTAGTTAAGAGGGTGAAAATACGTGAAATGTGTTTTCGATTATTCCTCCATATCTATCGAACGAATCGAGATATCAAAGTGCTCTGTGCTTTATATTAATGCTTATGTAAATATCTAAATACTGTTAAAATATGTTTTCCGAATTCAGCTTCAAAGAGGTAAAAAAGGGGTAAAATGTGTTTTCGATTCACAATCGATATATATCTTTTTCATTCATTTTTATACAGCAACGTGATTTTTGTTTAAGACTGATGCTTACTCAAGTACCTGAAAAGTTATTTCACGAATTTTTTAAATTCGCCACCTAAGGAGGTGAAAAGGGGTGAGAAGTGTTGAAATGTGTTTGCAATTAATCGTTGATATATCTTGAGCTCAGCGGACTATTCTCATGTTTTTCACATCCACGAGACACCAATAAAGTAGTCTAAAAGGAGATTCAAGGGTTATTCGAAATTCACTCTCTTAGGAGGTGAAAAGACCTTGAATGTGTTTTAGACTAATCCTCGATATCTATCGAACCCGTCGAGATACACAGTTATTTTTTCTTCAGGATGATTATTGCAGAAATGATCGCAGAATGGTTTTTTAGATTTTTCGAAATTCTAACTCTCAGTACTGTGCAATGGTCATATGTGTTTTTTTAAATGAATTATCTTTTTTGATTCAACTGAACGGGCTACCGTCATGATTTGCACATCAATTTGATACTTATAGAAACGTCTGAGATGTGAATTTAAGATATTTCGAAATTAGACACCCAAAAGGTTGAAAAATCACAACAGTTGATTTCCATCAACCCACGATATCTATCTAACCAGTAGAGATATTGAGGTGTTGTTAGCGTCAAGAGTGCTGCATACGTAAGAATTTTAAAAATCATACGTAAGTTTCTTTACTTTATATGATAACTTGATTACTAAGAATAAACCTAAGTTTGTAAAATTTCAAGGCAGACGATCCGAAAATCAAGTACGAGCAGCGAGAATTAACTTATACGGGAGTTTCACTACGTTATCATATCGAGACGCGGTGTTGTACAACCTCTATTAGCCCAGGACACGAATTATTTATTATATAAATTGTAAATTTATTTTCATGAATTATTTCGACGTTGCGTGACGCAGTTGTTTGTTGCTCAGGTCTATATTCCGGGAGGTTCTGGGTTCGAATCCCGTTAAAAGTTGTGTGAGAACGTTCAATTCTTACACACAAAAACTACAAGGCAGATCGAATTAGTGCAATTTACATGTAGTAGTTTGAAAGGGGTTTCTCGACAACATCAGCTCACCTTTATTATATCACTAATCTCAATGTTGGGACACCAAATACGTTTCCGCGAAACCTTTTCACGTCAAAACTTTCAAATAGCATTAAAGTTAAAGTGAATATTTTGAAAATATGTAATTGAGGGCACTGTCACCAATGATTGTGCACAGGGTAAATCAGACGTTTTTTATTCGATTAACCTCTTACATTTAAGAGTCTACTCTACTCTACAACGTTAACTTTGCTGTGCTGTAAATAAGGCCCAGGTGAAGTCGCCGTTAATGACAGGGACAAACTTAAGGCTGCTTTTCGCGTGGACAGCTGTTGCTACTTATTCTGTACCAATCTGGTGTACAAAGAGGTTTTTCAGTTAAAGTAAACATTATTAGTTATGAATAACACTCGCGAGCAAAGCCGCGGGGACATTTATTGTGGATTTCCTGTCATCTCTTTGGCGGTACGACATATTAATGTTTTTCTTTGCTGTGTACACTATTTATTTCTTCGGAATTTCTTTTTCATCCAGTCGAGTTGCATTTTGGTACATGTTTGTACATCCGACGGTCTTGCAATGACATGTGACGTGGTAACATGGAAATTTAGTACGGCCATTCCTTCAACTAAGTATTACGTACGTGTTGTTATCATAACAAATTTAAAATCGTATATACAATTTAATATTTGATGTTATTACAGTTACAAAAGAAAACTCAGAAACAAAATTATGGACACAAAATTTAAAATAAACGAACCGAAGAAAACAGGAACAATGTGAACAGAACAACGGAAACAAGAGCACAGCCAAAGCAAGAAGAGGTTTTGGGAAGAGTTAGAGGAAGAAGGAACGAAGTGAAAATTAAGTTGTCATGAGGTGTTCAAGTTCAAACTATTTCCCTAAGGGCAAAAAGATTTTATATGTATGTGTATATATATATATATATATATATATATATATATATATATATATATATATATATATACACATATACATACACACACACATACACACCTAAAATTTCAGATCATTGATATTTGTACTGTGAATATTGTTGGTCATAACTAAGAACTGCTGATTTTCGCGAAAATAGTTTTGCCCCACTTAGTTTCAGTGCTTTACGTGAACGTCTGCAGCTCTGCTTCACGGTCAGTGATTGGACGTGTTTACTGTCACGAGTCTTGGAGTTCTACCTGCAAATCATAGACGTGTGACTGGCTCAGTGAAATGAGAACCTCTTCATGAAGGCACGCTAACAGCAGGTGTGCACGTACGGCACTGAAACAAAGTGGGGCAAAACTCTTTTCGCGAAAATCAACAGTCCCTAGTCATAATGATTTATAAGAAAAAAATTATCCAGTAGCTACTTTTTAAATGTACAAATATACATACTATTTTTATGAACATATGTTTAAAACTTCGTAGAGGTACTAAAGTTTAAAAAGCTGGAAATAAAACTTAAAAATAAAAATGTAAGAAAACATTGACACAAAACGATCATTTATAAAATATAAAATAATAGTTTTAAATTATTATTGTCACTTAACTGCGTCGGAGAACCGCAATTAGCGAAATTTTAACTGAATATACCAAAATAAGACTAAATCGACAAAATGATGTATCAGTCCAAAATTGGCTTTAAATGTAATTTAAGTTTTTGGCTTACCGGTTGGAAATTGTAACAGTTTTTACTCAGAAAATACGTAGGTTTTGCTGTAGTTACATATTTTGTTTTAAGTTTGCTTATTTAAAGTAACTATTTGTTCATTTAGTGGTCCCCCGACTCATTTAAAGGGTCAACAATTATTTGGAACTATCATTTTTTACTTTCTGACGAATCGTTTTATATGTCCAGGGTTATAAAAATTTTAATACAAGTTTTTTTTTTGTTACAACCGTTAAAATTGTACTTAACAGAAATTAACAGAGAACGATTTCCAACATGCTTCATAATTCAAACGTAAGACCCATCATAATGAAACATTTTTATATTGTTTACGAAGTCATGGGAGTTTTTCTACAGTAATCACAACTCACATACATACGACGAGAGAAACAGGGATATATAGAAACTGTATTTTACACCTGAACCACTTCTTTGCTATCCTAAAATTTCCATCTCTACGCAAGGGAGTGTGATAGTGTACATAATAGTGCCTCGTCCTATTTTTGTAAGAATGTATATATATATATAGGCTACATTGACTTTGCTGTTCGCCACTCGACTGCACTCCTAACATGCCGTGCGGAAAAGAGGGTAAAGTGGGCAGAGGCGAGGCTTAGAAATGGGCTTCCTATGTCAAAGAAACTGTTAAATTAAGCATGCTTCCTGTACTTGAGTCTTGTAATTGCTCTCTTACAACTTGTATTGGCTTCATGGCACTCACATCAAGTACTTTGAAAGCTGGTGCTGATCAAAGAAAACACAATACTCTTATAGCTTTGATTTCTTTCCACGCTATGTTCCCAAATTTCTTTACGGCATATGTGGAATACCAGAACACTGATTTGGAATCAACTTAGTAGTTTTATTCATTCAAATGATAGTGTACTGCATGAAAAACGAGAATTACTGATTTCAATAGCTTGCGACCACCCCTTACTGTCATATAGCGTGATGAAAAAAAGATTTGTTGATCTGCTATAAATATGCGGTATTTGCAAAATAAAAAATAACAATTGTTACCTTCCGGAACATCATGCAGAATATTCAACTGTTTATCCCACAGAACTTATTAATAGTATTATAAGATTATAGAATCTGTCTTTATCATGTTTAGCTACTACAATATACATAGGCCTATATAGGTGCTAACTAACTTAAGCAGGTTAAATATTAAGTGACTTTTATCACAAAACAAGAATGATAAATACAAGGGTTACAGCCCTTGTATTTAAGGCATGGATTTTAAAATTACAACTAAATTGTGTTGCAGCTTATGTGTTAAATATAAGCGCCCGTGTGCTTTAACGTCCATAACCGTAAGTTTTTAATTGCTTACCTGCTTAAAGTGATAAACTGCTGCTGTTAACCGACTTCTGTTTATGAGTAAAAGATTTAGCCTAATATCAGAATTATGGTAGCGATAACCAACTGAGTTATATTTTATGATACTATTCGACGCTTTACTGTCTAACAGTAAGTTTCTTAACAGCTGCAATGATACATCACCTACCATATAACGACCAACAATGTTTGCTTAATTTTGTATATGCCTTCATTCCAGCAGTTTGTCGGTAGTTTCAGCTTGAACCAAATCAGTGTGCCCACATAAGTATATTTATCTTTATTTGCCTTCACTCGTTAGATATTTTGTGTTGCGTCAGACTATACTGACGAAGGCTGCATGAGATAATTTTCTTGTTAGCAGAGTCAATACTACTATTCTTCGAAACTCTCTCTCTCTCTCTCTCTCTCTCTCTCTCTCTCTCTCTCTCATAGCTATATAAACGATTATAGTAATTCTATTCAGAATACTGCCTAATTGTTTAAAAATGGTTTGTGCGATTTTATTTTACAAAATAATTTTCTTCTCCTTTACGATGTAACATATTAGTTACTTTTATTTCCGTGACTACTTCCCTGCCTTACCAAATGAAACCACTGATTAAGGCATGTCTGGGCTACATTTGAGATGTCATTTTTCAAGCACACAAAATACTGTTCTTAGTATACATTGTAAAGCATGGGGGATACGATGTAATGGGCCCAAATCAGCTCACTACACGTAAGTTTGACATCCAACCGTGAATGAATTGTAGTGTCATAGAAATTAGAGAAAATTTCTTGTTATGAGTTGTACTAGGAAATATTTTCATTCAGTAGACTTTTGTAAATGTTAATCTTAGTTCAACTTATGTTCCATTGAAGCTTTGGGTCGGGAATTAACAACCAAAATCTCACTATTCGTAAACTGGATCTCTTCTTTAGCCAATGATTTTTAAACAATTTATCAGTAACACTCCTATGTGCCTTCTGAATTTTCATACAGACAGAAAGTAAACATAGGAAATCTCCAATAATTGTCATATTTATTATAATTATTTTAATGCCGTGCAATATGTTTTTTCAGTAACACCTTTAAAACTCAAATATGTATTTCATCCGACAGGTTCAGTAATTTTATCGTGAAACACTTAACCTAAACGGTGTATTGGTGTAAGTGTATAAAAATCAGTCTAGTTTTATGTAAATGGCTTATAAGTGTTGCATGAATCTCCCCTGACTAACGTTTTATGACGTTGGCTGTAGTAAATCTCAACCGTTGCAACTTCTTTATTGTTACCTAGCAAACTAAATGCAGCCTTGACACTTTAACTTCTTGATGTTTGACACACTGATATTACTAAACTGAAGACTTCACATAAGGTAATTTAATATTTTAATTTGAACCGGTAACTTCCGGAACACTGTTGACTGTAATGTCATTAATGACAAGAAGGTCCAGCTTAAACACCAGTAGCCAGCCTCCGTAGCTTTGTCGCTAGTATGCCGAACCACGGTTCAAGAGGCCCTGGGTTCAAATCCCGTCATGGGTATCGATGTTTGTGTCGTTTAGTTAGGTTTAGATAGTTTGAAAGCCGCCCCTTACTAAGCCTAACGACATAAAGCCACTGGACGCAAGTAAATACTCTAAAATAAAGCTAAAAATTAAACACCCGTTATATTACGTTAGTTGAATACAGCACTTTTAAAAAAAGTTATTTTAAAGAAAGACAATATTTTATAATTTCCACACATTCCAGCACAGTTCAATATTCGCAAGTTACTATTTCGTTTGGAAGGAAATAACCCACGGATATTTCACAAATAGGTTGAGAAATGTCCGCGTGGGAAAGCTGCTGATCCATAACTCCTGATTCCCACAAAAACCGATACATACGGTGAACAAATTTGGACTCCTAGGGCGTAAATATTCTCCTCTTCAAATATTGAATCGTATTTCCTGCGACGCCAAAAAAATACAATAGAAATAACAAACATAGAAAAAAGTGTTCGTGCGTGGGAAAAAGTACACAAGGTAGATTTATATTGAAAAAATTTACGTGATGATAATATCGAGATAAAAATAAGTCGGTAGAATTTTAATATGCAAAAAGGAGAAAAAATAAAATGCATGTTTGAGTTTGTGTGTGAGCCATCAGGCATGCTAATTTCTTTTCAATTAAACATGCTGACGTTTATTGCCATTCCTCTTCCCTTCGCTCCTGAAATAACAACAGAGGATATTTTTCTATTATAGTTAATAATTTACCTTAAAATAAATTAACTCACGGTACAAAGGCATATTTTGAAATCTCGTAATTTATTTTATTAAGAACGTTGTATAAAATATATTTTTTTTTTAGAAAAAATCTCAAATTTTTAGACAATTTTTTTCAAAACAGTTATTTATTATGAAACAAATTATATTTGACTGCGGTGTTGTTTGATATTACTGCTGTCACATCTGAATCAAAGGCGATCAATTCGTCTTTACAAACCACGCAGGTACTCTAATGACCAGTTCTCTGCATTAACTCTTCACAACAAATTTGGTGTTCATTGAGTCGAAGCCAGTTATATTCAAGTGAGAACGTGAAATGCAAAACTAATGCAATGCCTTTTTTGACATATATAACTCCGGAAGGTGATTCCTTGTGAAAGAGGAATCATAAAGAAAGTATGTTTTGCACTTTTTGCCTAAACTTACTAGTAATGGAGTAATGTGGCTCTGAATACCAAAATTTAAAATAGTATTTCCCCAAAATATTGGAAACTAAATGACATAAGAAAACAATACTTTCAGCAATGCTTGGAATCTTTAAACCAACAGCAAATGCTGCTTGACACCTTACCCCTTATTAAAACAGTAGAGGTGGCTACCCTCCAATTCCATAAAACTATTTTATCGTCAGAATTTTCGAACATTTGAAGATTGTTTGCTGAGAAATAATGAGACTTGTGTAACAAAAAGGATTCTCTTGTTGCAACTGTCTAGGTTATACCGTTTATGCACAAAACACACATGGAGATTCGCTCATACTTACACAGGCTAGAGTATAGGCAATGCTGCGAACATGTATGTGATGTGCTCGGCGAACAGACGATGGTGGGTGGACATTCACTGTAAACATGTACAATACTTAGAGACACTGGAAAACCGCGGCAATAGTTGACTGTTCGCTAGGCTCCAACGTGATGATATAACACACACACACACACACACACACACACACACACACACACACACACATATATATATATATATATATATATATATATATATATATATATATATATATATATATATAACGCTGAATGTTTCGTATCAACATTGGCTATCGTTTATTCGTAGCATTTTTTCTCTCTACAACAGCCCCAGTTAGAACTGCACAACATGGACACACAGTGTGTGTGATTTGTCCCAAAACAGTTCACACGTGTCACGGTTAATATAATACAGTTTATTGGAGACTATTTTAAACATTTTCGCGATTTTCCAGTGTGTCTAACAATGCTGTTAAAGTCGCAGACCATTCGATGTTACATATCGCGGAAGTCAGTTGTGAACGAATACGGTGGTCCCAGGAAGTGGAAACAATGTCTAAATGGTATTGTGTTTGTCATATTGACAATAAACCAAACTCGAATAACTCCATGAAGTAATACTAAAAAAAATCAGTGCCGGTATCAATGCTGTTTCTTTGAAGTATGGCAGCTACAACACCCAAAAGGTAGAGTTTTAAAAGTAACTGATTAGCTTATACATTTAGGATGTTAAATCTTTGAAAATGTGGTAGGTCATGATGTTCTCCTAATCTGGAACATGGGTGTAATTGCAAACACAAAAACAGTTAAGACAGTTTAGTCTTAACGAAATTAATAGTTTTCGTCAAACTCCTTTAAGAATTATTGCATGAATGCACAACACTGTTATGCATGCACGCTACGTCTTAAAAGAGTAAGGAGAAAACTGTTATTTCAACAAGACAAACTGTCAGAACTGCTTTTGTTTTTCCAATCACACCCATGTTCCAAATTAAGAGAACGTCATGACCTACCACATTTTCAAATACGTACAAGACCCAGTCATTGCTTCATCATGCGGGGATCCCAAACGTGTATGAAAATAAATTATTTTTAAAACCATGATTTTTGGAGGTTGTCGCTGCTGTACTTTAGCGAAACAACACTGATACCAACACTGTTGTATTATTTTCTTATTCAAGTATTACCTCATGTAGTTATTCGTGTTTGGTTTTTTGTCAGTATGACGAACACAATACACCTTAGACATGTTTCAACTGCCTATGGGACCACCTTATTCGTTTACAACAGGCTGCAACGATATATACGTAGAATGCCAGGAACAAACTGGACTGCGACTTTAACAGTATTGTACACGTTGTATATGTCCACCATTCTCTGTGTGCTCAGCACATCACATGCATGTTTGCAGCATTGTCTATGCTCTAGGCTCTGTATGTCGGCGGAAGCCTTCAAGTGTGTTTTGAGCATAAACAACAAGCGCTAGACAGTAGCAACAAGGGACATTTTTTGTTACACAAGTCTCACTTCTCAATAAACCATCTTCAAATATGAGAACATTTTGACTGTAAGATAGTTGTATGCAATTGAAGTGTAGTCACGCCTGCTAATTTCATAAGGGTGGATAGTAACAAGCAGTATTTGCTGTTATTTTGATGATCCTAATAGCATTAAGCAATGCTGAAAATATTATAATATTATGTAATTTTGTTTCCGATATTTTAAGAAGAAACTATTTAAATTTTGATATTCAGATTATCATTAGCCTACTCCCTTACAATTAAGTTTAGGCAGAAAGTGTAAAACACATTTTCTGCTTACTTTTCCATAAAGAATCACCAGCTGGAGTTTGTCTGTGTTTTTAAATAACATCCTGTGTGTAATGAGTCATAGCTAAGTTCTTGCAGCTCCAATTTGTCAAGAAAATATAGAATGATATTTATTTATAGTCCCCAAATGCAGATAAAAATAAGAAAAGGCTTTTGTGTGTTTACTATTAATCTTTGGTGTATAACCCGATGAATAACCTAAGGAATAGTAGCCTACATATACGTATTTCAGCCATGAAATGAAAATTCAACAAATTTATGTAGCTTGAATAGCAAAGGAACTTGGTTTTCGAGAACATTCCTGTCAAAACATTTATAAAAGTGACACCTTAAATATCGGTTTGACACGTTAGCTTATTTTTGTGTAGGACGCTGTTGTGAGATATTATGTATCGCTATTTAGGATAAACATAATGTTTAAACGACTTTACTTAAGATGAGTTAGGCTATATTAGGGCTTAGAATATTATTTGTTTGAAATTTTGTATTTAGCAATAATCAAATAATTTCGTTAAGTAGGTATGAGAAACTGAAATAAGCGAACACTGAAAAACTAAATTTCAAAGACTCAGTTAATGAATAACTAATATGCCAATTCGACGCTATATTCTTATAGCTTAATGTGCAAAAATCTTTTCGAAATTTAAGTCACACGAAAAATTAAATTCATGCAAGAATGTGATAGTCTTCGCTTCTGAAGCCAATTTAGTTGAAATTCTAAGGTCGTCAATAAATGGAGTTCACAATAATATAGCGACACTTGGTGAAGAATTTTTCCTTATGTGACTTGAAGTCTCTTCATGTTAAATACAACTCCAGAGAGATAGATAGATAGAGAGAGAGAGAGAGAGAGAGAGAACGTGTTTGTGCGACAGGGACGCTCTGACTGTAACGAAGCTGTAAAAGCATGAATTTTAAGAGCCAGCGAGTTGTCCTGGCAGACATGCTGCACCGCCATCGCGCACTCTTCACGTCTTGCTTGAAACATTAACATAATTCTTACAAGAAGTGCGCTCCTCGTCCCTAGTTAGTTGGCTGAGGAACGAAGAGACTATAAAATTAGACTACGGGTTTTCAGAGCCTGTAATTTCTGAGAAAAAAAGTTTCAAGGACATTACATGAAAATGTTCTTCCTCTTTTCAGCGCTGTTACACGGCTGTGTAGTCCATCGTTAACTATAGTGGTATATATAAAAGACATTTAGTACTTTTTTAACGTGCCTTTTGTAATAGGTTCCTGTAAAGACTAGGGCATAGGTGGCTTTTAACTCACGAATGATCAAACTTGTAAGCTCGTTTCATCTCGAGAAGATTCGAGCTTACGACAATACCAGGAAAGCATACTACCTTAGAAATCGCGGGGAGCATGTACAAATATATAGCTTAAAAAGTAACGAGATGTTCTCAGCCTTCATTATGAGTGACCTGAATTCCCTTACAGAGCTTCTAACAGTATTTTAAAGGCAGAATATTCAACGCTTATTGGCTGCGCAAGGTTCCTGATACCAGCCCCATGTTTGTTTTTCTCGTACATGTTATGGCAGGTACTCAACCTCTGACATCACCAGTGTTGTTTGTTGTGGGAAACAAAGTTTGTTGACATAGGATGTTTGCTATTTCTAGTTGAAATGAAATTTTTTTCCAAATTCTTTATTTTGGAGTAAACGAAAATGGCATATCTATATAAGTTTTGCAATGCGTCATATATTCTTTCCATCAAAAAAGTTTGGTAACACTGTTCTCTTCGTATTTTGATGGCTTCATGGTGATAAATGTGAGTACGGATAAGATAGAATGGAAACCACCTAAAAGGATGTAATTTTACGTTAACCTTCATAGCCAAGGCAGTTAATTTGAAATAAATGGGTATCTGAAGAGCATTTTAAAGCGATCCTAGTACAAAACATGTTAAAAATATGTTAGTTTTAATTGATTTTTAATGATAAACCTAGATCCCAGTGTTTCTTATGATGCCTGACCTCTTGCATTTCAGGTACGGTTGTTTGTTACTATAACTCACACTCAGCGGTATTTTGCATTGGTTGCAAGCGTGATTTTTAATTGTAAAAGTGGTAATGAAATTAAAAAAACTGTAATTGTATCAATAACAGTCCAAGTCGTTTTCTTAAAGTTAGAATCAAGTGAGCAGTCAATGTGCTTTAACTAACAAATCCTCCTCGCCATTTGAAGTCTTTCAAATAGACAGATACAAAAAAAAACTGTAGCTTTCTTTTGAAAGTCTCTAACTACTTAATAGGGCGTGGCACATAATTCAACGCTGAAAGCATTAATATATAACTGTAGGTTTATTTAAGCCAATTTGCTAAAATTAAACAATAGCAATCCTAGACAACAGTTTTAGCAAACGTTTTAAACATAATTGTTTCCAGTGTTACGAACTTCTGAGGCACAATCTCTGACGCCGGAACCTCGTGTATTAAACTGCGGCGCAAGAGATCAAGCGTAACTGATTGGTGTTTCTGGATAAATATTTACTAATAAAGTTGGTAAATACCATTATCTAGGATTGTGATTGAGTATTTGATCCATATTGGCTACGAAAAAAGCGTAGAAATCAATTGATGTTTTCAGCGTTAATTTATCTACCACGCACTCTTAAGGAGCCAACATAACTAAAACCACTCTGGATGTCAAACGAGCTTATAATTTACTCAAAGATTTTGTCCCCCCTCAACTCCTTTTAGTATAGTTCAATTACTGTTTGTTTCCCACAACATATTGCAGCACCTATATTGACAGTTTCGTAAATTATTAAGTTCCACCTCATTAAAAATCGTCCATTGGCCTGGCTGCTGGCTAGTAGGGGCATCCGCCTTACGCTGACTGGCGGTAGGCGTTTTCGCCACGTTGCTGGCCAGCGAGGCCATTTTGCTGGCGTGTATGACTGAGTTTATTGTTCTACCGGCCATTTATCTTCTGTATTCCTAAATATTCTGTTACCTTATACACTACTGGCAACTTACTGGAGCAGCAGTCAATATACTGTTGAGGACAGAGTGTACACAGGACTGTGAAGTCCAATAGAAAGGTCGTTGAACCGTGATATAACAGCGTGTCTAGTATGATTAGTAGAGATCAGAAAAATCGCGTTTTCTTTCGAAACTGATTCGTAATTGTACCTTGACCTATACGACATCTTCTGGAGGACGCTGTGCTGATAATAAGGAAACAAATAAATGCGTGATTAATCGTGTGTAGTGATGGTGCTTTACCGCTGGAAAACTCGACTGTTTGCTGGATTTCCACACATGTTCAGTTTATTAGATTACTACCGGTTTTCTTCTTTACCTGGAGATGTTGCCCCATTTCACTCAGCCAATAAGAATCCCGTTGTTGTAATATTTTATACTTGTTGTTGGTCTGCGGACAGCTGCGTTTTGTCAGACGTACATCAGCCAATCGTATATGTTGCAAGACACTACAACGTTTGAAAGGATGTGTTGGCAAAAAACATTTTCGCGATACATCATCGTCACTAGGGACCCCTGTTTTATCGCGAAAAGAATTTTGCCTCACTTTGTTTCGGTGCCTTACGTGCACATCTGCAGTTCTACTTCGAGGTCAGTGATTGGATATTTTAACTCTCACGAGCCTTGGGATTCTACCGGAAAATCACAAATGTGTGATGTTACAGGAACGTTACTGTAACTGTCTCAGTTTAATGAGATACGGCTCTTCACACACACACGTTGCCAATAACCATGTAGCAGAATTGCAGATGTGCACGCAAGAGACTGAAACAAACTGGGGCAAAATTCTTTTCGCAAAAAATAAAACAGGGGTCCATAATCATCACTAATCATGTGGTATAACTGTTGTCTTATAGGCTAGCCCTCAGTTCAGTGAATCCGCGAACATTTCCGGTACCTAAAGATTAGAGGTACGTCAATTTCGCAGATATATTCTAGGTAAGGTTGAACACCAAGAACGTATAATTCACTGTAACTTCCGTGATTAGCCAACGACTGTAATGACACCTTCAGCAGAGCCAGTGATATTTCATGAAAACAATTCTACGCCACTTTCATAGCCGTACGTACACATTTGCAGCTCTGCTTCGTGGTTATCGGCAAAGTGTATCAGTGCAGGGGCGTGTGTCTCTCTGGACACACCACATGATGGAATACAGAAGTGAAACAGCAGGTATGATAGGAAACTTAGTCACACACGCCAGCAAAATGGATTCGCCGGCCAGTAACATGGAAGAAACGCCTACTGCCAATCAGCGTAAGGTGACTGCCCTGTTAGCCGACAGTCATGCCAATAGGAAACCTGAAGTAACAAGCAGGAACCAAACAGATACGGAACTGGTGTCAACATCCTCAGGCAGCGAAAAAGCTGCTAAGTTCGCCCATATTGAGTGAGCCGCTACGTCATGTCACGTCTGTATTACTGTCTAGTCTGTTATTAGAACCAGGTTACTACGACACTACACGTCTGTGATTTGCGGGTAGAAACCCAAGACGCTGGCTGATATAAACATCCAATCACTAATAGCTGCTGATGTTCACATAAGCCATTGAAACAAAGTCGCGCGTGTGTGTATGTATATATATATATATATATATATATATATATATATATATATATATATATATATATATATATATATAATTTTCACGTGAACGGAGTGCTTAGTTTTTTACTTAATTAATCAATTGATAGAAATATTTTGTCGGAAATTTTTACTTATTTAAACCAAAAACGCGACAGTGTGCAAAATTAGGAGCTAAAAACTGCAGATTATTTGATTACTGTTTTATTATTATTTTGTTATTATCAGCGAGTCATTGGAGAAAATATGTAAAATTACATATTTAAGGGACTGCGTCTCCTCTTTTGATAAAATTACTCATGTTCGTATAATAAATACAGGATGTGACGAATTACTGGCAGTGTCTCCTTATAGAAACATTACATCGTACGATATTGTACGTATCACTGGACTAAATGTATGCTAAGAAACATTACAATGTACGATATCGTACTCAATTTATGCCAGAAATTATTTCATATTTATTTCACAATGTGATAGTTATCTTAAATTCTAAATTAGCTTGGTTATGTATTATTGTAATTACATTTTGATATTTCGAATACAATATGCGTAATAAAAGGGAACGTAATTAGTTAAGACCCTGCTGGAATATTTTCAAATAAATCATCCTAAATTTAGTGTTAAGAACACGTAAGTAAATATCAGCATGATTAGTGACAAGTGGTTCTTACTGAATCACAACATGCCTTTAGAAATAAAATCTATAGCTGATGAACAAGTTCTGTTTAGAGAGAAGTACTATTTTTCCTTCGTTTCGTCACTGTGATACGTGTAAAGGTAAGGAAACAGTTCGACGCAGACCGCTTAAAGATCCCCTAGTACACACAATTGAACTCATGGTTTTCTCGAAAAAATTTTTGCACCAATTTGTTTTATTGCCGAATGTGCACGCCTGCAGATATGCTCTATGGTAAGCGGCAGCCTATATTTGCGCAAAGACAGACGTCTCTCGTTGAACTGAGCCAACCAGAACCAGGTTACTAAAATAATACATATCTGTGATTTGCGGGTAGAACTTCCGATCACTGGACATTAATTGATTGAAGAAAATTTGGTCAACACCTAACATCTAGAGCTTTAGCGCTGATGAGGGGTGACATGATCTGAGTATGGAGTAGCGCTAGAGTGATGGGGCGGGGAAAAGGGAGACCCCCGAGAAAACGCGCCAACCAGTGGCATCGTCCAGTACGATTCCCTGTGACCATGAAGCAGAGTTGCAGATGTGCACTCAAGTCACTTAAGCACGCTTACGCAAAAGTCCGGGGGCGAAATTAAGAGTCACTAGAAATAAGACGTGTTAAATGCAGGCAAGGGTGGAAAAATTAAGGTTTGGGGGGGGGGGGGTGGAAGGCCCCTAGCGTGCGGCGCATTCCGAAGTCTCGGGTTCCGTGCGCGCATTTGCCCGGCCGCCGAGCGAGGGTATTCCAGCCACGTCGTGACCTCCAGCCGTAACAACAGCCGTTGCCTGGCAACTAATCGTCGGCGGCGGCGACAAGGATTGTGGGAGGGGGTGAGTCTGGCAGGGAGGTGTTTGCGAGAGAGAAACTGCTGGCGTCTTGCCGGGAATACACATGAGGCTCTTAGTTTTACACCTGTCTCGCCTCCTTGCTTCCTTGGCAAACCCACCACACGCACACACCACGTCGACAAGGGAGGGAGGGCTAGCCCTTTATCCGCCGCTCCGGCCAGACATACGTCCTCACCTACAGCTTTAAGGTCGCCATCGATCTCCGCCTTCTTTACCGCCTCGCCATCTTTTAACGGCGGAAACAATGCCGAGCTAAACTGCAGTGCTGCGGTGTAGTATTACACTGTGACTGAGAGAGATTGCGTTCCCAAGTACCTTAGCTGAGCAAGAGCTGAGTCCCTGTGGGGTTTAACGGCGGCTGGGTTGGCGTCTAAGTAAATATCGTTAGAGCCAGTGATTTTGGTGAAAACAATTCTGCAACAATTTGTTTCACATCGGCAGCTCTGCTTTATGGTCAGTGATGAAATGTTTTTAACTCTCAGCGTTTTGGGGTTATACCCGCAAACCACAGACATGTGGTGTCGCAGTTATATTGTTCTGATTGACACAGTCTAATGAGCGGCACCTCTACACAAATACACTCTGATAATAACCATAAACCAGAGTTGCGGAAGACAACGTAAGGCATTGAAACAATGTGGTGCAGAATTACTTTCACTAAACTTCACAGGCTCTAAGTATTGTATGGCCAGAGTATGGCACCCCAACTGGACGCCCGTCGAAAATCCGGAGTTCGACCCCGTCGGTAACCGAACCCCGATCGCCTTGGTGGGAGGCGAGTGTTCTAGCCTCTGCGCCAACCACGGTCCACCTGGGTCTGATAACTGGCTGTTACGTTAGTGTAAGCGCTAGTATCCATGTGCGGGGGTGCCTCGATCTGCAAATGTTACATCTCTGCAATGGAATAATAATGCGAATACATACACAGCCTCTTCCACTCAAGTCCAGCACCTCCTCGTGGTTCAGGACTGGAAACACTGAGCTTTCTCGAAGCTGCTGAAGGAGCGAGGACGAAGAACGGGTGGCTTGTGGCGCTCCCTTTATGCATAAGGGATGAACCACAGCGTGGTTCCTGTCCAGCTCAGGTGCTTCATCATTGTATGCAATGGTGGCTTGTCGTGCGGATTTCGAGCATTGTTGTTTCAGTTAAAGTGTTCTGGATGTCCGGATGAACTGACACCTGCGTGGATGAAAACTCGGATACATGGTATTTCGCAGGTGCATTGGGTGTCAGGGTGAAATACCCAACTGGGTGGGTTTCATTCGGAGTGATGGTGATAGAAACTCCTGCTTAAGAGACCGACTGGAGACCGACTGTACGGATGGTCTAATCAATCAATTTCAGGGTTTTAGCAAAGTTCCTGCTTCAATGAGACGGTAATCTGTCGGTCGGTGCCCAGTTGTTGCCAATCTGACATCTCATTGGAGAGTGTGACCGTGAAATCAGTGTCGTTTTCGTGTTACTGTCGGTGTCGGTGCGTGCGTGGGTTTGGCACACAGCAGGTGTTCGTAACAGGCGGTCACAGGTGAAGTCCATATCATTGAAGACAAAATACCCTTCACTTGAGGTAATACTTGGGGCCTATGCTAAAAAATACAGCTCGAGCGTTCGTGTACGAGCTATTTCGAATGGTCAGATTCGCATACGAACTGGCCTAGTTGAAAAGAGGATATGCTCCACTGTCTTGAACTCGTATACAGAATAAGTGTACGAAGTGAGCAGCGTTTGTCGATAAGAGGGCGGTTATTCGAATGTCTATCTCGACTTACAATATATTAATTTCTGTGACAACTAGGGAATTTGAAATGATAATCAGCATGATAGAAGAATCGTAATATTAGCAAAAACAATCTCAGAGTGACTAACTCGACCAAACACAAAAGAAAATGACATAGTAATTGAAAAAACAGGAATTTCCACGTCATATACAGTAAATATCAAATTTTCGGGCCACATTTGATATAGAATTCGTAGTGTTATGGTTGCATGCTTGATTGCTTACTAGCAAAAATTTTCGGATTCGGAACTCCCCCAAATATGAATATTTTTTTCAATAAATACATTAATAATTTCACGCTTGAAAAAGATCTCTACGAAATTTTAATTTATTTTACGTAATTTTCTGTTTTAGACGCATTGAAAGTAAACTTTATCTTCCGTTTGTAGAAACGAACCAATTAATGTTTCAAATGTAGACGCACATGAATTACGCCTCATAAATATTTAGCTGCGCTTCTCCGGTAAATTACATTAATTAATATAACGTTTTCTTAGACCAAAATGCAAATTTTAAAATAAATAACATATATTTGAAAACAAAGCGTTATTTTTTCCTGTTAGATGGGTTGAATAAAGAACACTTTTATAGTAAGGCTAACGAAACGAAAGCTTCAAGAAACTAATGCTTGAAAACACACACACACACACACACACATACATATATATATATATATATATATATATATATATATATACATACATACATACATACATTTTTAAAGTTCTTGACAATATTTAAATGGAAACTCGCCTCTGATTAAGTTAGGTGTTAAAAATGTAATTTACTTCTTTTGCAACAGTATGTTTATTTTACCAAATAATTACACATGCTTAACCACTAAATAATACTGTATTTATTAATTCTGAACAAGCTATTTTGAAATTAATATACTAAAATCTTTTAATTAAAGCCACTGACATTGCATGCTACGAGTCGTAATTTTTTGCGATTGACTGTAACATTCAAATTTGTGCCTTTTTAAAAACTCAGTCAATTATTAACAAAAAATACACTAAAGTACATACAACATAATAAAAACGAAAAAGATTATTATAAGAGTAAGCAAATGATCGTAGGAATAGATAACCGTGTGCTAGGTTCCATTGCTGTATCTACGAACCGAGGTATTATTTTTACATTATTTGTGTATTCAGATACGTTTTATTATTCGTCTGTGAACAGTTGAAACAGAGTAAAATAAAATTTTAACATTCTTTGTTGAACAACATAAAGTCCAACAAGCAAAAATGTCATGAAACATTGTGTAGTACCAGACATTTAAATTATTTTCATTTGTCTTTGCTTATTATTATATTCAAAGCCGAGAATGAAGTTTTCGTAATACGTTATAATTATTACGGCTGTTAAACAATTAAAGATGGCGGTTCATTTTATTTTAGTAAAATACTGGAACAAAAATGTTCTACATTTAAAATGTTGGTATTTGGCATCTTTCATAAAAGTCAACAACATTTTCTCTAAATTAATTTAACTTCCACAAATTAATTACGTGCAATCATTAGTATTACTACATTACCATAGTTTAAAACTATGTAACTTGAGCATTAGTTTCTTGAAGCTTTCGTTTCGTCAGCCTAACTCTAAAAGTGTTCTTTATTCAACCTATCTAACAGAAAAAACAACTCTTTATTTTCAAATATAAATTTTTTATTTTAAAAATTGCTTTTTGGTCTGAGAAAACGTGATATTAATTAATGTAATTTACCGGAGAAGCGCAGTTAAATATTTATGATGCGTAATTCATGTGAGTCTACATTTGCAACATTAATTGGTTCGTTTCTACAAACGGAAGATAAAGTTTACTTTCAATGCGTCTAAAACAGAAAATTACGTAAAATAAATTAATGTTTCGTAGAGATCTTTTTCAAGTGTGAAATTATTAATGCATTTATTGAAAAAAAAATTCATATGTTGGGAAGTTTCGAATCCGAAAATTTTTGCTAGTAAGCAATCAAGCATGCAACCATAACACTACGAATTCTATATCAAATGTGGCCCGAAAATATGATATTTACTGTATATGACGTGGAAATTCCTGTTTTTCAATTACTATGTCATTTCCTTTTGTGTTTGGTCGAGTTAGTCACTCTGAGATTGTTTTGCTAATATTACGATTTTTCTATCATGCTGATTGTCATTTCAAATCTCCTATAGTTGTCACAGAAATTCATATATTGTAAGTCGAGATAGACATTCGAATAACCGCCCTCTTATCACAAACGCTGCTCACTTCGTACACTTATTCTGTATACGAGTTCAAGACAGTGGAGCATATCCTCTTTTCAACTAGGCCAGTTCGTATGCGAATCTGACCATTCGAAACAGCTCGTACACGAACGCTCGAGCTGTATTTTCCAGCAGAGGCCCCCTGCTCTCGTGCTAGGATATTGTGAAGAGGGGGCGGAGGGGGCTTGTTTACTAACGACACCTGGATTCATCCACGCTAATATCACACGATTAGTTCCTTTCATAACACACTAATGCGGTATTGTTGGATCTTGTGTTAGTACTGTCTGCCACAGGATGTCCGCTCATCTAGTTGATCTGCGTGTTGTATGCCTTTGGCATTTATTTTGCGACAATGGTTGTGGTTAGGGTAAGGATGATACATATCTTTTACGGTTATTTTTACGTGCTTCTTGTTAATACGCAAAATAAATGCCAATGAACTACACTCTAAAAAAATTTGTAAAATTTGCAGGGGCATTCTTTGTACTTTTACAAGGACTTGTAAAAGTACAAAAAAAATCCCTCTAAAATCATTAGTTTGCAAAGTTACAAGGGTAAACTTTGTAATACTACAACGGAACTCCTTGTACCTATACCGACAGTTCCTGCACTGTAAATTATTTTGTAAAATATGACAAGGCACTTCGTCGTAGTTGTACAAACTTTTGTAAATGTTGAAAATATTCCTCGTAAAATTATTAGTTTATAACGTTTAAAGGGTTTTGTTTGCTGCAAAAAAAAAAAAAAAAACTTAGAAAAAATGTGTAGCCTACAAAAATCGTATGTTCACCGGAAATTACTTATGCAAAGATCACAACATATGAAAAGTATTTTCTGGAATAAAGTGAATATTTATATTAATTGCGTGCTTTAAAAGGAAGAATTATTACTGAACTTTACATTGAATGCGTACAAATAAATAACGCGTGGTTAGCATGTAAGTCACGGTGGTCTAGGGGTAAGATACGTAGATTCTAAGCGTTGGGAGAGTGATTTTAAACTAAGCACCTCCAAAGATTTTTTTTTTCAAAATAATCTCCTGTTTACGTCCTTTATTCAAACGTTATTTGATAAATAAGTTCAGTGTTCTTTATGAAGTACAATGATCAATGAACATTTAAATGTATTATTTTCCTTTTGAAAGTACAGCTACAAGGCTAGTCCTTGTAATTTTACAAACATATACTTTGTATTTATTTACAAGGATAACCATTGTAGTTTTACAAGGAATTTATTTGGTAACTGGGTTTCCAAGGCTTTTCTTTGTAAAAGTACAAAAAAAATTTACAGTGTACTGATACATACTTTTTTCTGCAACACAAGACTTGTAGCCCCTAATTGTTCGCAAGTAAAACTTTTGTTGGTGGTAAGCATCACGAAGAGCTGTGTCCATTAAATGGTTTATCAGAGTCTTGCATTAATTTTATTTAATACTTTTTGCAAAACGTACGATAAACACTTGTTATGCTTCAAAATGCACAATTGTTTGAGGTGGTCCCACTGATACAAATCTAAAGGAATGGGGTCGGGGGAACGTTCAGGCAAATGGAACCGGTCCACCGCTACCTATCGATATGTCCTGGAAGATATCTTTCAGTGCATCTCGAACAATGTGGATGTAATGTGCTGGATCACCGTCGTGCATGAATCACATTTTTCTTCTTATTAGTACGGGCACATTCTCTAGCAATAATGGAAGAATGTTCTGGATTAAGTCCTTGTAGACAGCGCCAGTAAGTCGTGCTGGGAGAACATATGGAAAGAGAGAGAGAAAGAGAGAGAAGACAAATTGTTGTACGACGACAATTTTTACGTGTACAATGAGGCAACACAGCACAGAGTTAGCTTCTCTTACGCTCCACAGATATCTTACTTATCTTACTCCTACTGTTCAGGCCATCATATCAAGGTCGCAGTTTCAAATAATATATCATATCTCTACGCTTACTCAACGTAGTATACATAAAAGGACACCTGGAAGTGGAGCGCAGGAGGTTACACATTGTGAACGAAAATTCCTGGCGTACACCATATTGCCATTTACATTTTCGTCTTGAATTTGGCCCAGAATGAGCATGGCTTTCTTAATAAGCAGCAGTTTCTTAATAATCTGTATATCTACATCCACGTGATAAAAAAACAGCAACAGCTAAAAACATACAAATCTTAGTTATCTTATTATTAACTAAATTCGCGTACTGTGTATTTGTTTGATTACCAATCTAAACACTTTAGTTGCTGCGAAATATAAAACATTGATTATATAACTATGAAAAGTCGCATAGTCCTTATCATTGAAAATTAACGTACTGGATAATAAGAAGTCGGTATGATACGAGGAACATTTAAGCACAGGAAAGACTAAAGCGATTGTGCTTGTCTTGGCTGATCAGTGAACTTTATTCGGGCGCCATGTCTAATGCAACTTGTACACTTTGCTGCTCTGCGCTACAGCGCCCTGTGCCTCTGCCTAATGCTTGGTTCCATCACTATGTCACAGACTAATAGTAATACAGACGTGAAATGACGTGGCGACTCGTGTAATACGGGCAAACTTCGCTGCTTATTGGCTGCCCGAGGCTGTTGATACCAGCCCCATGTATGTTCGGCTACTGAGAGTTACGGCACGTTTCCTATTGGTCTGCTTCCGGCTATCAGGGCAGCCGCCTTACGCTGATTGGTGGTAGACGTTTCTCCCATGTTACTGGTGTGTGTGACGGAGTTCGCAGTTCTACCAACTATTTCACTCCTGTATTCCTAAATATTCTGTGACCAGGCGGAGCATAGATAGGGAGGGGAAGATATAATGAAGAGGGAGGGGAGAGACGTTGCAAGGGGACTGGTGCCCCACGGGACGTGTGACGCGTCCTCATCTGGCTAATGACTGTGCTATATGCTGAACTGAATATCACGTAGTATAAATCTACCAGACACTCACCACGAAGTTATAGAGGAGCGGAACATTCTCAGACTCCTTACAGTTATTTCGATTAAACCTTGAATGAATCCTCTGCACAACTAGCGTTCACAGTCCACAATAGACAGCAAGAAAGGAGAGCATTTCCGACATTGTTGCAGGCACATGAAGAGCTTTTGTGAACATCATGGAAATTTTGCACTGGTATTGCGAGACTATATATGATACCTAGAGATGATGGTATATCACGAAAATGTCTTGAGCCAACATACCCTTGAAAACACCGTAGTTAATTGCAACACATATGATTGGTGATGTACGTCTGACACAACGTAGCTGTCTGCAGACCAAATACAGATATCAAATATTACAATAGTAGTACTCTTATTGTCACGGTCAAATATGTCAACAGCTTCGCGTACAAGCTTCTGGTAAGCTAAGCGTGCGATGAAACCTAGCAAATAGTAAAGTATTCCCGCGATAAACCATCATCTCTAATGATACTGTTAGGAAACCATGCCCAGAACCAATGGCCGAGCCTCCTACTCCTTACTTACCACCGCTCTCGATGACACAAGTGCTGTAGTGCGTCGTCCTTGTGACGTCAAACTGGCCGGACTCGGAAGTACGCAGCAGCCCAACACCGCTTATCGCCCTTGACCGGGGTTTCTTAATGACGGCTGAGGAAGCTGATTGTAACACCTGGAATCTTCGATGTCGTCTCACGTCATTGATTAGCTGGGAGGATGATCTGAATTGTTCCGCCAGAAGTTAAAACTGAACATTCAGTGGCCAAGTGTGCAGTGATTTTTTGGCTCTTAGGCTGTGCGCGAGAACATCGGGGGAGTGACATCGGCGTCGGTGGAAACAGCTGCGGAGGCGAGAAGACGACACTGCTACAAGGAGCGGAGTCGGAAAAAACGCGGTGGTTAACAAGTATGTGTAGCAACGAGGAGAGTGAGGTGTCGAGACAGTGTGAGGAATGTATTTTTTTTTGTGTGCACGTGTGGGGCGGGCGAGATCATTAGAGCTGTTAAAATTATATTAATGAGAATGTTCGAAAAAGAGACATTCTAAGTGTAAAGCAACTGATTTAATTTAAAACTACCAATTTTCGAGAAAAAAAACACATTATTAATGAAGCGGTTGTGTAGAGTAAAAATATTACTCACCAAGTGGGACATAAATATTTAGGATTGTGAATTGAAGTAAAAATTGCTATGTTCTGTTATAAATGATCATGTTAAGAATTGTAAGTAAATTAAAAATTTTACTCTTTATTTAATTTACCAGATCCTGTTTCTCGTTCGAGACTTAGAAACAATACATTTAATTTACTTTTATGCTTGCACTGCAGTAGATATTTACCGCGACCTGTGCGCAGTTTCAAATAGTTATAAAACGAGTGTGCCATTGCAGAACTTTGTACAGCCCAGTTGAACGGTAAAAGTTTAGACGGAGAAGAGGATCAGCCAGCAATAAATCGTGCTCATGTTCGAGGCAGTATTGCGAAGCGTAGCAAGGGACTGGAAGAATCCGGCAGTTCAGTGACCTGTACGCAAGTCTGATCGAGCGGCAGTCATTTGTTCATTGGTAGCATACACAGTAACAAGATAATTTTACACTAGAATGCCAGCTATCCTTTGTTTCAGATATGTTGTTTGGTAAGAATAACACAGCATGCTGTTGGAAAAGTGTGGTTCAATCACAAAATTAACGATAACGTAGGCCTATATAAAATTTAAGACTGTTTCGCTACAAAATAAGGTTCATTTATCATACGTAACTATATTATGCTCATGCATGTGAATATAAGTTAAGAATTAAACCTACAAAATAAAAAATACTGACTGTTGTACAACATAAAAATTAAAGAATATATTCTAATCTTACGTAAACAGACACAATCGATTTTTTAAAAGAGGTTTCCTTCACGCAACTCCATACTGTAGTCCATACTGGCGCATTCCCGTCTCTCACTTTACACTGGCAACCTAAGTAAGATTGTGAACCCCGATCATGTCGGACTACTACCCACAGTCCTTCAACTTATGGTAGAAATACAATGGCGCAACAGAAGTGACGCGAATGCTCACGAAGAGAATAACAGATGTCAGCCAATCGTTACCGAGGTTTCTGTGACGTCAGCACGTCCGCCTCGACGCTGATTGGCTGACATATTTTGTTATTCGCGTCGCGTCTGTCGCGCAAATTGTGATTACACCATTATGCAGACCGGAGCTGAACTGTCACACACTGCCATGACCCTTCTTTGGTGGTGAAGGTGAAGGGTGGGGGTTAGGGTACCCCAACAGGTTTACTCCATCGTACAGAGCTGACAACTACTACGAGTGAGTGCTACCCAATACTCACCGAGATGTCAAAGGGTACCATAGCTTTCCGAATAAGCCTAGTCCCATCACAGTCATTACTTTCATTACATTTCTGGATTATGTTTTCTAAGAGACAGTGGTGAAGAGGGGTGTTGATTACAGAAATAAAAAGGAAAACAATGTGCACAAGCCAACTAAGATAAAAAAAAGTGGACTTGTTTGTTACGGACACAAATGTAAATTAACACTGGTAGACTCATTCTTATATAAAGGTTGTTGTCAAATTGTAGGTCAGTATTGAGGAGGAAATCACATCTAGGAGGATAAAAAAACATTACGTGAACATAGGTTCAAAATTAAACAATTTCTGCGCTGAAGTTCACAATATATGATGTTCCTAATGTATAGCATGCTGATATTGTACTGTGGAATGCCATTGCAGCTATTATTGACAATTACATTCCAGAGGAGTCGTATTTAATTGGACGATAGGTATGGTCTGATGTATCATTCCGCAGTAACACGATCAGCCCGCGCGCCATGCACTGTAAGATCCTCTCGACGTGAAGATTTTTTCTCCGAAATATTGACACGAAATTTTCTATCTTATTGCATAGTAACATCAACATGAAATTTTTCAGACTAGTTCTCGCGTGAATTTTTTTGCCCCGCTGAAGACAGTTAAAGAGACAACATGGCCGACACATTGATGCGCGGTGAACTAAATTGGGTGCGCTGTGTTTTCGTTGAAGTTATTTTTCCCATGGGACTTCAATATGTTAGAAATATATTTTATTGTCCTATTATATGTTGTAAAGCCAAACGAATGCTTCTGTGTTACAGATGATAGTGGTATTGTTTCAGGTAAACCAGCGTGAAAAAAAAATTGAGAAATATTCAGTGACCTCAGAAACATGTTTCCAATAGGCGCACTGCATTATTTTTTTTAAGAAACGAGAGCATATTTTTAGATGTGTTTTTGTTTAACTACAAGTTTAGTAGTTCTGTACAACAAATAATACTCGTGAAACGTGCTAAAACTCCGTTCACACGCAAAGCAATCACTTCTCTTAGTCGTGGGTTCTCATTTACGCTATTTTTGTGAACACTTTATTTTATCCTCCGACGATAAAGGAACCGTGTTTTAAGTTTCATGGCTGTGTCTGTGACTTCGTTGTTCCCAAACATATGAGCCGATTTCAATGTTATTTTTAAATTGAAAGTTACTTTCATCGGGATGGTTCTTAGGTGTATTTGATGAAAATCAGTGCAGCTGTTTAAATGTTATGAGCTCTTTCCCGAATTGGTATGAGAATTTTATAGATCTATATTTGAAATAAATATTTATTACTCCTAGAAGGGAGCAGATACCGGAAAACCGTCAGACAACTGTGTTCAAAAATGGTTTTTACTATATAGACTAATTTATTTCAAAACAATGTAACTCATATCGTTTTTTTAAAGTTGGTACATAGCTACATTTAAACGTTCTTTTGTTTTGAATAAACTGTACTTCATATTAAAGACAATTTTCAACATATTTAAGCGTATGTTATACGATATTAACTCCCTTTAAGGACATAAAAAATAATATTCGCAAAAAACGGGGTAACAACGAATCCTCGCTCTTATCAACCCCCGTACGCAGGGGAGACTTTTGACACGTGGGATGACTTTGTGACACTTCTATGCTATTTTTATTTTCCATAATTGCCAGCTGTGATACATATTAACTTAATGTTATGTGGATATTTGTTATTTGGAATTTATCGAAAGTAATTTTTTCTATTTCAGGGCTACCATATATGCGAAAAATAAGTTTTTGTAATGTCCCAAACTTAACTCCGCTTACGGTATATATTATGTAACCTAAAATTCGTTGGTAAATTAAATGAGCACAGTATCATCACTTTAAAAATAAAATATGTAAATGAAACATATTTCCTTCAGCGCAGTCAATGATATCCTGAAAATGTATATTTTTAAGAGGAGGGGAAGGGTGAGGCAGAATGTAGGTGTGAGTAGAAGTTTTTGGCGGCACAAGAACCGCAGTAACGGTAAGAAGACCGGAGCAGAGGGAATAAGCAACACCTGGGAGAAGAAGCCTTGAAGATGCGCCGCCGCAGACTCTGGGCCACGGGGTTAAGAGGCCATAAAAACAAAGCAATGGTCTACCTGCGTGTAGGAAGCTGCCTTTCTCCCGCACCATTTATCCCTCCCTTTATCTCTCTCCCATTTACAATTCTCGCCCCTCTCGTAAACTTCGCCAGCGTGTTCAAAACGAAGCAGCGAGTAATGTGCTTTTGAGTGAAAACGGTATTATTATTGTTTCATTTAATGTAGAATCGTTTTAATTCAGCCCGCTGTGGAAAGGGCGGGAAGGGTGTTTTGTGTGTAGTAGGTGTTTTTTTTTATCCTCGATGTTTTGTCTCTCGCGCGGGATGTTCGTTGACGTGTCATGATTTAAATGTCTGCTCTGAGATGTGTGAGTTCCACCCTTCGTGCTGTATTTTCCATTTACGAATCGTATTGTCATCGAAATTACTGAATATTTCTTATTATAGCGCCTGGATATTATACAAACGCCTTTGGGTTTACCGTCGGTTTTTATGTGTGCATTGCCTCGTGACTTTGAAAGGGTGAGCATGGGCTCGTGAATTTTATTACAGATGTGTAATTATGTATTTATATAAATGTTTCCAAACAATCTAAATAAGAGAATACCCAGTAATTCTATTATGAATTTTTGTTTTTAGCCTTTAGGGCATAAGTTTGAGGTTATATTGTTTTTACTACGCAGTGTTAGTTTTTAAAACAACAGAAAGTATTTTCTGCTCATTTATCATTTAATTATAAGTTTAGTTAGTTGACAAACAAGCTAAAACCGCATTATGGGTTGGCTTGGAAAAAATTATACTATGTATTAAAACATAATGTGTTAGTAGTGTAGTATAGTTCCTTCTATTGCAGGAGCCTAGGAGCGGGATCCGGGATCTGTTCAGCATGTGTCTCGTAATTATTTGTGTACGGTCTACCCACCATCTTGGTTAATGTCTGTTGACTTGATACCTAGCTACCCTCATTGGCTCCACCTTCTATCTTTTTTTTTTAATTAGTTTTATTGTTGTCCTCTAGAT
>PNEQ01053192.1:6738-58061 GCA_003012365.1 Medauroidea extradentata
TGTTGACCTGCAGGTAGTACATGTGAACATTGACCTTTGTGTATGTTGACCTGCAGGTAGTACATGTGAACATTGACCTTTGTGTATGTTGACCTGCAGGTAGTACATGTGAACATTGACCTTTGTGTATGTTGACCTGCAGGTAGTACATGTGAACATTGACCTTTGTGTATGTTGACCTGCAGGTAGTACATGTGAATGTTGACCTTTGTGTATATTGACTAGCAGTTAGTACTTGTGCATTTTTTTCTGAATGTTATTTTAATTAGTCACCTCCTTCTGTTCCTACCATTTCTTCCTCTGTCTTTTTCTTAGATATTCTTTCAATGAACCTCACTTCCAGAATTTTTATCACCATCTCTTGTATTGATATTTTTCCTAATTTTTTGGTAACATCGTCATTATTTCTTAGTGTTTTTTAGTTGCACGTACTGAGTATTAATCTCACGTATCTTACGCAGTATAGACAGTATATTACAACACAGTTCCGTATGCCTCGTGTACATAGCTTGTAAGCCTTCCAATCAGTCACCCTGTCAGTCAGTATCAGACAAGAATGTGTACGTGGCATGTGCAGGGCTAGGTCACGCATCCTGGAGCAGAGCGAAGCCAAGGATCGGGAACGTTACGTAGTCAAGTTCATAAAGATCATGAAGCACCTGCGCAAGATAAACAACTTTAACTCTTACCTAGCACTGCTGTCTGCACTAGACTCTGCCCCTATCCGCCGTCTCGAATGGCAGAAGCAGATAACAGAGGGCTTGAAGGAGTATTGTGCCCTCATAGACAGTTCGTCCAGCTTCCGCGCCTACCGTCAGGCCCTGGCGGAGACTCAACCTCCTTGCATCCCTTACATGTGAGTCTCTTCTGCCGTGGACGTGTTGTAACACTCTCCTGCAAGTCTTCATCACATTTTGAATTCAAATTTCTGTTCAGCTATGTTACATATAACTAATGCAATAAAAATTATGTCAAAAAGTATTTTTTATGGTTTTGGAACCTAAAAGAATGTGTAATATTATTAGGCCTGTGTTGATGTGTCATTCTTGGGATGTTTCAGAGGCCTAGTTCTACAAGACTTGACATTTGTTCATATTGGGAACAGCGACCTGTTGCCTGATGGATCCATAAATTTTTCTAAGAGATGGCAGCAATTCAACATTGTGGAGAACATGAAACGCTTCAAAAAAGGGTGAGCAATTGTCGTAAAAAATTGTTTCCTGTCTTAAATGTCAGCAGAAATAATAGCATTCACAGTGGGTGCTCATATGAAAACCAGATTGTAGTAAATTTGGTAATACATTCGGGAAAGTGGAAAGTCTTGTGTTAAAGTTGTGCCAAATACATGCAATACTTAATACGAACACTATTTTGCATGTGTGCATTCTGTGTTAACCACGGTTAGTTTTAGTCTGCAGATGAATTATTGAATTATGTTAGTTGTATTGTGTGTCACACTTTTAATATTACAAGAGATTGTGGTTTTTAGTCATAAAAATGACTTTATTTTGTGTGTGGTTTTAGTTCTTTATTGTGTGATGGTAGGGCCCTAAAAACCCCAAACCCTACTCTAGACCAAAACATTAAAGCACTCGGGGAGTATCAATGGACTAAGGGAAGGTGGGATTTCCAGCTACAAGATCCACGGGTCAGAGAAACACTATGTTACTCCCTTAGAAATACAATGTTTCACAAAACAACTTGAAGTCCCTGAACAAGAAGTTGAACCGGGCAAGAAGGGACGGGAAAAGACAAACTTTGTATAATTAGCACCTTACCATGTTCGCCGTATCAAAGGAGAAGGTGTGGCTCGGCCCGAGCTGCAATCACAACTGGCCGCGGGCTGGCACGAGGGGAGGGGAAGTTGCGCATGCAGCGCGGAGCGTGAGAGAAGGGGGAAGGAAGGGGAGGTGCTGGTGGGAGGCTTAAAACTGTGTTGTGAAAATATGTCCACAAAATGTCATCCAGCCTGGATGGTTGGGAAGTATGGCACTATTGCTACACTAAACCTCTTCTATATAACAAGTATTTTTCCTTACATTCAGTAGTTTATATAGCAAAAAGAAACATGAAAACAGAAAATTTTGATTTTAACAACTGGCATGTTTGTGCATTTATTTCCAGTACATATTCAGTACAATCTCCACCATTTAGGTTTAACTTCAAGCCTTTCTCCGTTCAGCAATATCCAGTTTTTTGGCTCCTGCATGCATATGTGTGTGTGCGCCTGCGTGTGTATTCATGAAAGTTTTTGTTTGTGTGTCAGTGTATGTACCTATGTGGCGAACAGTATTTACCTATATTTACCTATATAGAAAGATTTTTAATGATCCTATGTCTTTGTTGACTGTTATATTTCAAATCTTATGTCAACTATAGCAATATAAATTATTAGAAAATGTACTGTTACAAAATGTTTAAAACAATTTTCAGATTTAGGTTATTCAGTAACAATAATTTCAGAAAAATCAGTTTAGTATAGGTTGTTTGGCTGTCCATTGATGCATGTTTTACATATGATTATGAACCTTTCTTTAAGTTGATTTGAGACATGCCTTCAGTAAAAATAGACAGGCAATATGAACTGTTCCATTACAGTGTAGGTTACCTAAAGAGTGTTGGTGTATTGCAAACAGTTGAAACGTATTACACTATACCCCCAATTTTACAAACCCTGAATTTTATAAAGGTAGGGGTTTTACAAATGTACTCGTAAACCGTCAAAAAATCGTAACAATTGTCCAAAAAATTTAATGGACGTCTTGAGGTACACACCCTCTAACGTCACACCGCAGGGGAAGAGTATTGTGGAAAACAAAGCTTGTTTACAAACATGCTGATTTGTTAGTATGTGATGGCAGAAATAAAAAATTTTGTGCACTCGTAGACTTGCACGCAAGTGTACAAAATATAGGTTTCATTTAGTGGTTAAGATATGCAAATATAAGATCAATGTTTACCTGAAATAGCGGCAAATTCCAAACAAATAATTTTTTCGACATACATCTCATCCTGGACATGTGAAGCCGAATGCCTGTATGTAGGTTATGATCGGTTACAGTATCCATGAACGTATGAATTGTATCCCACATCAGACTGAAGCTCCCCCTCTTTTCAAGTCATCCATTACTTTGGGCAAAACTGAAATAATTGTGTGCAGGTCTTTTGTTTACAAGCTATTTCATTTCATTTATTTTCATTCTGAAGATCTCGTACAGAAATACTGTCGTGTCACATTACACACGGCCATGTATGTGTGACTGCGTGACTACTAAGCGAAAGCGAAGTGAAGGCATGACAAAATAAAGAGAATGCGTTATCAGAACTACCAATCAGCTGGGCAGGCATCTAAAAATAAACACGACTAAGAACGGTTAAAAACGGCATAAGTGACTCAGTTTGGACTCGTTGAGATGTTGTTTTTGCATTAACTCAACTCTGTTGTCACGCACACACAATGTCACACGATGTCTGGGCGGGTCATCTGTTTGTCTATTTTTATACATTTGTGTTTCAATTATGATTTTCATTATTTCTCTGCAAAAGGTACAAAAATCAAACTAGGCGTCACGAGAAGGCACTCGGGGTTCTAATTTTTTTCAGGACACGGGTCGGTCATTTTACCAGAACTACTCTCTTAATCGGAATACGTCCGTCTTGTGATTTATATACACCGTACTTTATCGCATATAGGTCGCACATTTAATTTTAAAATTTTCTTCAAAAACTAGGGGTGTGACCTATAAATGATATAAAATAAGTGATAAAATAATTTTTTGTGCTGAAAAAAAAAATTTAAAATTTTAACCCAAACTAATTTTACTTGCCAATTGAACTGAATACATTTAAATCAAACAAAGGAATAAATATTTATTTGCATGAAAGAGAGTAAAGTTTACCGTAATTTACAAATTGTCAGCATCGTCATCGTTTTCACACTGCCACAGGTCTTCCATCTTGTTTAGAGTATTTGATATTCCAGTCTTCCTGAAACTTTTCACGATCATCTCGCTGGAGATGAGGGACCAACTCGTAGCTATCCTGTCGCATACCTGTTCCGGCGATGGATGTTGCACTTTCCCTGTAGGCGCGAGTTCCTGGTCGGCGCTGGCAATCCATTCACCGTACGTGAGGTGCAAGTGGTCCTTAAAAGGTTGGTTAATGGCAACGTCCAATGGCTGCGGATCTGACGTGAGGCCGCCTGGAATTACGAGGAGTTTGGTTTTCCCTTCTACGATGAATGTTTTGGCGGACTGCACCAGGTGGCCACGGAAACTGTCTGAAACTAGCATTCCAGACTGTTTCAGCAGGACTCCTGACCGGTTGTTCCACACATACTTCACCCAGTCCTTAATTAATGTTTCGTCCTCCATCCCTTATTTTGTACACGCACATGTACACCATGTGGGAACTTCCCCTTCTGAAAACTTTTTCTCTTGAATATTTTGTATGGGGATAATTTTCTGCCTTCTGCTGTTATTGCCAACATCGCAGAGTATCATAATTTTTCATCTCCAGTCGTTTTAATTTTCACACTTGATGTCCCTTTTTTCATCAATTGTAGAATTCCGCGGCATGTCGAAGAAAACTGGGGTCTGATCGGTGTTGCCAATCTGTGACAACAGATATGCAGTTTTCTGCCACTTCTGAATAATAAACTTGTGGAAGTTTTACACCTTGTCTGCATGGACAACAGGCAATTTCTGACAAACCAATTTTCTTCTTCGCATCGACAAATGATGGCGTCGCATAAATCTTGTGACCCACCTGAATGAAGCTTTAAATTGACTGTTGTCAATTTCCATTTCCAGCGCAATTTGCAGTGCCTTTGCTTGAACCATGTCGTAATAAATGGCACGTCCATTATTCCGCATTTCACGCACGTAGCCTAGCACTCCTGCATCTATTTCTGTGAATTTTCCATGTTTTGCACCCAGAAGCGCTTTTCTATTCACACTTGCGTTGCGAAGTTGTTCTTGCTATTTTCTTCAGCCCCACACTAATTTCTCATTGACATCATACTCACGGCCCGCAGCACAATTTCCAAACTGTTCTGCATACAAAATCACTTTCAATTTGAACCAGACAGTGAAAGCACTACGTTTTCCCATCACAAAGTCTTGGGTACTGCACGTATATTCTGTTAGAGCAACAAGCCAACACTAAGACACTAAGAGCAGGTGGCACGGGGCTAGCGCTTGCTAGGCAACACCGCCTGATCTCCCACACCTTTCTTTACTAGGACACAGCTGCAGCTGCCTACACTACTATGAGTCAAGGTCGTGCGCGCACTCTGTTCCGGCCAGCCAGCTAGCTGCCTGTCTTGGCAGGCCGCGCGGGCTTGCTCTGTGCGTATGGGTACTGCGACTTATAAATTTTTTTTCCGCTACTTGAAAATACAGGGTGCGACTTATATACGCGTACGACCTTTATCGGCGTACCGTGTACAGCGTGAGATATGGCAACTGTGGAAATACAGTCACGTCTGGCGTTGCTATCGTGACTTGTTCGTCCTCGATTGTTATGGATGCCGTCTTGGCACGGCAATCTACAAAAACTAATGCAGGCCGCTGAGTGCACAGCATCGTTGGGTGCTTCTTGTTTTTATAGTAATAATGAACAGCAATGCAGAATCACTACTATCATTTTTTATTGTGTATGTTATACTGCAAGAAATTAAGAAGTTACGTTTATGAAACTTAACCTGCTAGAGTTGTTTCTTGAACACGTTAGGTTTGTCCGATCATGGCAACGCCTGCAAACGAACTTGATTTAGATCACTTTTTGAACGCCCGGGGTTGAAATTTTATACTACACAACATAACCCGAGTAGGTTCATGAACTTCTTGTGTCGTTTTCTATATTTTTGTTTTTTAATTTCTTAATAAGTTTTCATTTTGGCAAAATTTATGTAGGAATGGGTAAATGAACTATACTCAGCTGAGTTCATGTACTAGAATCGTAATTGTTTTCGCTTTGAATAACTTCATAAAATGTTGTCAGGGTGGGTAACATGGAACAGCCGCTCCTCTTTTGTTTATTGAATCATGAAATCTTATTGATGGAGCATTGTTTGCTTTAGCCGCCAGGCTTGCCGTTTTAACGGATTTTATCCGTTTTAACGGATATTTAAAGGTTAAAACGGACAGACGGATAATGTTAGATATTCACGGATATTTCTAACATCTGCGTTTGTCAACATATGACACAAAAATTAGCGACGCACATGAATGGGTTAACGAGATTCACTAATATTTTTTGTGCTTATTTTAAACCTACAAATCTTTCCCTTTATTTTTTGCAGAAAAGGTCATGCTATATACAAGCAAATATACGTAAATTTGTGTTTTATTTTATGCCAAAATAAATAAAAAAGAAAATTTTTAAAACCCCTCATAATGGCTGCACCCCATATTTTGTACCAAAAATTTTGGTGAAAACATGTGGCAATTATGTTAATAAATACGTGTATTTACATTTTATGTGCGGCGCCATGATACAAGCAAACTACGTCTCATTCGAGGCCGTAATTAAACCTATGCAGATATATTAATTTTTCAACAATTAGTAGTCAGTTGAACATGTTCGCACTCATTCTACAAATTTTTCCAAATAGGAAAACAGGTGGAAAGTTTCACTGCTACTTTACCAAAACAGATTAGAAAATAGTTCAGTTTGTAAAAAACATTAACAGTAAATGGTTTCCTGTATAACATCTCAATTTTTCACAATACTATAATAATTTACTATACATATTAATTTCACTATCAAAATTCTACAGCAAGAATCTTCTGAAAAACTTCGGAAAAGTACGTAGACATAAGTTTGAATTATTACAGGATTTTTTAATGCTAATTACAGGATTTTGGAAATGAACTTGGTGGCATCCCTGCTTAGCCAGTCACAAGTGCGCTAGCAGTGTTGTTTGTTTTAGCAAGTGAAAATAGTGAAATCAAAAACTAATGAATATCATGGAATAAATATATTATTGAATATTGTGCCAAATAAACATATGCCTATAATTTTTGACAGTGTGCTTTATAATTACAGATACTAACAAAGGTAAATTGTACTGTTGTTATTCCCATCCCATGTATCATGTCAGTAACGTAAAAAATAGCTGGTTTATGTAAACATTAGGTTATTACGACAATTTTTTGTGCTGTTATGAACTCTCATAGTAATTTGATTCCACTATGATAACTTGTCTTACTTTCCCGCAAAACACTATAAAAATTGCGACCTGACTGGATACACTTTGCAGAAAAAATGCAATTTTAAAATATGGTAAATAATGGTGTTGGGTGCAGGGGGGGGGATGACAAAATTGGCCTCAATCGGTTTTAAGAAGGTAGTGGTTTTACAAATGTCATAAGTGTAACCGTCAGTGTTTGTAAAATATAGGGTCTAGTGTATTAGGTAATTTGACTGACGTATTTGATGAGTATGTTTCTGTCCCACAGTTCGTATACATTCAAGAAACATGAGCGAATAATAGCGTTCTTCAGCAACTTTGATGACTTCCTGTGCGAGGAGGCAATGTGGCAGATATCAGAGTCCATCAAGCCTAGGGGCGGCAAGAAGTTGCAGACGTGAAACCTACACTATTGCAGCGCCACTTGTGATTGTACTGTAGTTGTCACTGTACGAGCGTATACTTGTAGTGACAGACACTACTATTCCCCGCACTTTGTGCAGTCTTTTCATATCATCTCGCAGGAGGCACCCTCGCTCGGTTACACTTGTTACACAGGCGGAAATGATTCGTCTTCTTCCAAAACACTGTACAACCATCTCCTGGTAAGTATCAAATGTGTGCGGAACAACTTTTGCCTCACGACGTTCCATCTGCCATCTTGCTCTGTGCAAGGATGCAACCCATGCAGAATAAACAAGAACAGCAATTGTATTTGATTCTTCTACTTTCTGCTCATTGTGTGTGTCAAGAATGTGTTAAACAATAAATAAATGTATCTTACATTGGGCCACAGTTAGCATCCATGATAAATGGTCTACTCTGCTATAAGTAGATCAGTAGAAGCACAGCTGTAAAACAATTTAAGGAAAATCTTTGTCTACTTGTTGAATTTTACTGAATCATTCATTTTGTTGTATGATGGAAAACACAAAATTGTTTGTAGTTGTGAAGGTAATGAACTATTGAGTGAATGTGTGTGTGTTTCAAGTAATAAGTATGAAGAGCAATAGTAGGTGACGTAGGAATACCCAACCGTGGCAGGATGTGGGGGGCTCTGTTGTCCATGCCGCAGTTTGCAGGACACTGAGTGAAGGCAGCTACGGTGATTGTTTGACTGTCGTATCACGATGCTTCATGGTAGCGTAGGACGTACAGTATAGTGTAGAGGCGTGGGACCACACAGTGATGTGCTAGGTATAGTTTGAGCCGTGCTCACGTTCACAACACCACTTCCACAACTTGTCTTGTCTACCAGCATTGCAAGTATCCTGTCTTCTTACTACAGGTCCAGACTTTGTAAACTCGACATGTGAGAGGTCCCGCAATCCATTGTGAAATTGCTTACTAGGACCAAAGTTTTTGTATATTTGTGGATTTAACTCATATACAGAACTTTTCTTGTTAGTTTCAGTCGATAGCTGCAGACAAGTGTCGTGTGCTGGGAGGACTTGTCTAGCTGTGCCTGGCGTTGAACCTTATATGCTGAGTAGTTAAGAGGTTTCAGTTGACTGTCGTCACTGCTCTGTATACGAGATGGAAAATAAACAAATTTGTATGCAAGTCTTGACACTTGCCAGAGCAGTATTTAGTAGCAAGCATATAGGATACGTAAATGGTCTGTGATATTACGACTTCTTTCCTCTTCCAATATTTTTTTTTCGGAAGCAGTAGTGGGATTGTAACAAGATACCAGTAACTTATATCGTGGGGAGGTTATTTTCTCGACGTGTGCAGTGGTGTTGTGTGTGTGCTGATACTGCACTGCATGGAGAGGCGAGACTATGTTACGAATTACTGTATGTTCCATGTGATAGTGGATTTTATGTTCTTTACATAAATTAGTCGTGAGTAATTTTTGCAGTTTTGAAGGTGCAGCCAGTGTACCACAGCTTTGTAGCTAAATTATTATGTCCTTCAACAATTTTGCATTAAAAATTTAATATTTAACTATAAATTTTTGGTGTACAGTGAAATGTCATGATCAGAAATCTCTATGTATAAAAGAGTTCACCGACTGACCAACATATCGAGCTGCAGCCAAAACAACAGCACCTAGAAACGTGAAATTACTTGTGAAGGGTTGGCTCAGGCTGTAGGCAAGCACTAAGAATGGATTTTTCGAAATTTAATCCCTAAGAGTTTGAAAACGGGTGAAATGTGCTTTCCAAGAGTCATAGATGTAGCTCAAACCTGACTCAGGCCCGACAGCCTATCGTTGTTATTTCACTTCAGTGGCACTCATAAAATTTAATAATAGCCAATTTAATGATTTTTCAAAATTCTATGATTAAGGAAGTAAAAAATCAATAAATGAGTTTTTTAAAATTAATTATGCATAGAAGCCTTTGGGATACAGAGTTGTTTTCGCTTTAAAACGATGCTTATGTAAGTACCCAAAACCTAGTTTTAGGATTTTCAAAATTAGACTCCTAAGGAGTAAAATTATGAAAATGTTTTTGACGAATTATCTATACTGCTAGAATCCAACAGTCAGTCCTCATTATTTTTACTTAAATCAATACATATAAAAAAAGGAATTAAGATAGGTCTTCGAGAAGTGTCAAAATTTGTTAATTGGGGGGATGAAGCGTTATAGAAGTGCTCTTTGCTTCAGAACAATTATTTACCCAAAATACCATTTCAGGATATTTTTCCAAATTCAACCCCAAAGGAGATAAAAAGGCCAAAATGTGTTTTAAATTAATTGTCAATATGATATTGCTCGAACCCAACAGGCTATTGTAGTGTTTCAATTCAGTGTTACACACATAAAATTGCTGTAACTGTGATTAAGGGTTCTTATATAAAACAAATTGGAACCATATGGGTTTAAAAGACATTGGAAAGTGTCATAGATAAATCCTTGATATCTATCAAACCTGTCTAGATATAGAGCTGCTTTTAGTTTTATGGTGATGAATTTGTAGGTTTCAGAACTTTCCTAAAGTCGAATTATCAGGACTCTGTGAACAGATGAAATATGTTTTTAATTAATTGTTAATTTATCTTTGTCTCAATGGGTTATTGGCTTGAATTTTGTCTCAATTAGATACTTTACAAAGAAAACTTTTCACAGTTCGATTACTAAAGGGATCAAAAGGTATAAAATTTGTTTTCGGTTAGTCAATGTCTCTATCTAACCAGTTGACATTTCAAAGTGTTCTTTCTTCAGAATGATGCTTAAATACCAAAAAGTGTCAGTTTTTACACTAAGACAATAACTCTCAATTACCAGGAAGAATATCTTGGTCTTTGTAAAATTTTCAAAGCAGGACGATCCGAATGAGCAATTACAGCCATAGTAAAATAATTTATACAAATTAAAAATATTTCAATTATATTGTAATGTATTGTCTTGTAACGTCTATGTGCCCAGGGAATGAACAATATTTCTTTTTAGTGAACTTTCGACATTCTTTCATAGATGGCTGGGTTCGATGTAAATCAGTTGTTCATGCCACATGTACTACATTACGTCTACCATTCAAACACCTCTCATATTCAAGATCTGTTTTGCTATGAATTTAAGTAAGTTCTGGGACAGTAATTAAGATTGGCAGAGATAGACTTAGGACAGTTTACCAATGTGCAGCTACAGCTACTATCTGGTGTTCTGACAGGTCCTCCAGTTAATGTTAATGTTAGCTTTCAGGAGTAATGCCCGTGGGCAACGTCGTCGGAGCACTGATAGTTGAATGTAAACTTAAATGCTGAGTGAAAATTGTCTTTATGTGAGAAACTATGTTGCATCAAGAACACTGATATAAAGAAGTAATGGTGGTGATAAGAATGATTCAACAGTTTTTATAGTTTTTGCAAATGCCTGTTAAAATAAATATCATTATTACAAACTGCTAAACCTGGGTCTCCTGTAGTTTGTATTCAATTAAGTTTGACTGTAATGTGGCCGTGCTGTTATGTTTGTTTAGACTGTAATGGTAACACTGCAGCTGGTGTTTGTATTTCACAAACAATTGTATATTTTGTTGATACTCATTTCTTGTGCCAAAGTTGGGAGAATGGTTTTAATTTTTATAGACCCTCTGAGTTTGTACCATAGTTTCTGGTGGCTTGTGTGGACGTTTGTGGTGCTGTAATATTCTTTTTATTAGCAAGTTGTTAAGTGTTGGAAATAAGTACGCACTAATGCAGTGTGTACTGATTACTATCAAAGTGTTTCCAGCAGTAAAAACTGAATGTCATAATTTTGCAAATTGTGTTCTGAATTCTGGTGTTGTGATATTGATATGCAGTAGGTATCTTAAATGAGTGCAGTGTAGAACAAATTAGAGAGTACAGTGCTGTTGATGTGTTCATGTCAGAACTGGAGCTAGTTGCATTGTGCATGGACCTTGGAAACAGATGGGGGTGCCAATCGTAGGTACAGCGTGTAAGATGGCTTCTTCTCTACAGATAGTGTGCTACGTAGGTCACCATGCGTGAATAGTGTTGTTAACAGTATATCTTGCAGGGCCTGCCTACCTGGATGTATGTATTTGGTACTTTGAAGGTACAATACGTGTCATACTGCGTGCTCATCTAGTACCACTTATCTCTTAGGTGCCAGATGCTTAACTGAAGTGCAATGCTTCCGCCATCCCACTATAACTGTGGAAGTGTAAGGGGTGACCTTGAAATGTTGTTGGAAATTATGCAGTAAAGTTCATTGAAATACTTTAACTGGGTACAAGATTTTCAGATTTAACATTACTAGAGGCAGGTTTCAGCTATGTTGAAGATTGTAAAATTGTTTTTAATGTGCATAATATTTTGAAAGTACTTGACAATCCTCTTCTGAACGTGTTTAATAATCTCACCACAAAATGCATATTTTTAATCTACTGGAATACAGAAAAAATTATTCCAGAAAATAGGTATTTAATAATATTGTAAAGTTAACATTGCTTACGTGCTGCTCATGAATTCGACATGTGTGCCAAGAAGGTTTTTTCCATGCTAGCATGTTTACTTGATAAGCTGCATCTAACTTAATATTCTAGTCTGCAACTACAGAATTCTGCTGTTAGAAATTAATTGCAGCATGCATTTGATTGCTTGGCTGCTTCCAGCATTGTTCCCCGTGATAGGGTTGACAGCCCTGAACAAGCTACAAGTACATAGTAGCAGCGAGTATAGTAGACAGCTACTGCTGTAGCTTCATGTTGCTACCGAGTGTGGCCTGTTGAGAAACCCTCGACCCGTGCTTCTGTCTGTACGTCCGGCACATTGCGTAGCATTCCATTGTGAGACGTGTCGACTCTAAAGCTGATGCTGTTGCATATTTTACAAATGTTAGAATGCTTTAATACAATCAGAATTAATGAAGTAGGCCTATTGTAGGTACCATCAGTATTACTTGTTTATATTTTGTGAATACTGTGTTGTTAGAGTTGATCTTGTATGCTTTTTACTGTGTAGGCTAATGTAGCAGTGTGCGCCATTTGCCACTTGCTGTTTGTTGGCAGCATTGCCCTTTGTTTAGCTGTTTGTGTAGTTTCTTCTGATTGGCTAGTGTGTTTGTGACGCACAGGGTAGCTGTACATTGCACTTTGTTTAGCTAATATTTGGATGGGAAACAAACTGTTCTACGTTGGAGGTTGTGGAATGTTTTACTTCTCTTATCTGTATGTCTGTCCAACATTCTGGTGTACAAATGGTTTTAATTTAACATAATGTATTTTGTAGAAAGTTTGTGCATATATGTTCAGTCCATTCACACTGGCCTAATTTATTGATGTGAAGATTTTACTAGACTTAACATTGTTATATTTTATGTTTTTGTATGTCATTAAAATGTCACAAATGAAACTTTGAAAGTTGTTGCGTGTTGCATTGTATGTCCTTTTTTAGTGGGATGTGTTACCTACTTTAAAATTATGTATACCATATTTACTTGCATAATTGCCTTCTGTTTTTGACCAAATTTTATTCCCAAAATATTTCTTCCATGTTACATCTCCAATAACAAAGGAAAGATTCTTGGGTTGCGTAGTAAACATATAAAAATAATAAGAAAAAAAAAAAGAAACCTTTTTTAATCAGTGCATGTTCGTAAGTAAGTGAAACTCGTTTAAAACAATCCTGCATAAAACGTTTATATTTTACAGTCCTGCAATTTTCTCCATTACATGTATGTTATTATTTCTCATGTAAGTAGTTTATAAAGATATCTGATTCACGTTTAAAACGTCACAACTCAACTCTCGAGGTGCAGTAACGTTATCAACAGTGCATCATCAACCAGCAACCGCGGCTCATCATGTCTGGCAATAGGTCGTGTAGGCACTTGGTGGTAATGCAGACTGGGTACCTAGACGCTCGGTACAGCCGTCGTGTCTTGTAGACATGGAATACGGAGGATCTAGGATGCAGCTGGTCCTTTGGAAAATGTCCTAACTTAGTTTTACTGTTTTGTGTCGCCTGTTACAAAAGATAGGTGCGGCCATTATGTGAGTAAATATAGTATTCAGTTTTATATGTGTGATAATTACGTATAATGAAACTGTAAATTGTATTGTTATATAGGTTTTATTTTAATTTTTATGTGCAGCTAATTATGTAAATAGGCAATATATTTTGATGTAGGCCTATATGTATTTAGTAATTAATTATTAATGAGCCATATTATTTGTTCCTTGAGAACTCTTGTAATATTCATGCACATACGTACATCACTTAATTGTGACCAGGTTCTGGACAAGTCACACATTCTTTCGTTATTACTTCGGCGTGAAAACAGTTAATTGTGGTATTAATACTGAACAGCAGTGTAGCCTTTTAGATGTTGTAGTTGGTAAACAGAGGATCGTTGTCAGTTTCAATTTTTATTTTTTTATTTTAGAATGTTCTAGTCACATAATAAGAGCATAACTTTCAACTATAAGAATGTGTTGCTCTATTTCATTGTGAATGGCATACTTTAAAATATTGTCAGAGTGATGCCGTATAAATTTGAGCATGCTCTAGTAGATATTTATACATGTACAGTAATGTACGGACAGAACAAATAATTACCCCAGTGGATGCCATATATTTTCACATCTGTGTGTTCAAGGCCATTACAGAACTCTGTGCTTGTGTTTGTGTGTGGAGTACTGTACATAGTTGTAATTTGGATGCACAGTGCGGCTCTTTTGCCTGCTGCCTCGTTGCTTTGTGTGTCAGCGCCTGTAGTCGCTCGCAGGTCACTTGGGCTTAAGATATTAGATGATACCGTTCTTGCATTGAACCTTTTGAGTTATGCAGGAAATATTCACTCAACAGTTCAATGGAATTGTAGATAGAAGTTCCTTCGATCTTGAACTGATGAACTCTTACTTTATTTTGGAACAATTCTTGCATTTGTGGAAATTAGTTACCAGAAAAAGTATTTTGAACACATGCCATTGCTGCAATGGTCGGGTCTGGGTTGTGCTCTCCGTTCCAGACTCTTATAGAAAGTTTTCATATTATTTTGGCTATTCTACTTATTGGGACCGAGTTTAGAAGTGGTTAAATTTCTGAATTGTGTTAGTAAAATTGATGAGAGATTATGAAATGCTTAATAAAAATTATATGCTGAGTTACTACATGTGGCATATCATGTTGCATATGCGAGTTGTGTTTCACTTAGTTTATTATAAACAAGAACGAAAGTAATGAGTATTGAATATTCGGTGAAGAGTACTGAATACTTATGGATACAGATTTAGTCATTAAATGTTACAGCCCCAGTAGCTGTACTTGATTTGTTCTTATAGCTTTATATATTTCTAAAAAATATGTGTCAGTACGTCCAGAGCTTGTATGAGCACAGTTTCTCATTAGGCAACTTAAGTGCTGAATGTTGTCATTGTAAGAAAACTGTATTGTGTCAAGAAAACAATTTTTATTTGAAGTGCCATTTATCTAAGTGCCACTTTTGTCTAACGTGCTAGTTCATTGTTTAGTATATCATGACTTTAAACTGGAATGAACACAGTTGAATTAAATTAAGTTGGCAACAGTGTTGTGTTGATATTACAATTGTCTAGTTGCTTCCGTCAACAGTTACAGTCAGAGAAGAATATAAACGTACTAGTAGTTTTGTCTCCATTTCTTTTAGAAATTTTGTTCAAGTTAAATGTTAAGTTTATAATTTTGTTGTTCAGATAATCTTGTAGTCTGATAACATGATTATGTAGTTGATTTTTTACAGACTGTCAACTGTGTGTACTCAGTATATCTACTGTTCAATGTGTAAATCTTTCTTGTACCCCGAGATGTAGAAACAGCTGCAGCTATGAATAGCATTGTGAAGCCGTACATCAGCGTCAGGATAGCTTGTGATGCAAGATTGTATCGTGAGCAACAATGAAGGGAAAACAATGCCAAAATGCATTTAAATACACCTTCTTACACTGAAATTTAATTCAATTGATGCAATATAATCTGCCAAGATTCTTAATATTTTTGAAAGCCTCATAATTTCCTCTAAAAAATTATTTCAATAAATTTTGTATATGACAATGATTGAAGGAAATGCAGACTGTTGAGTAACCAAAAAATTTGCGCTAGAATTATTTGAATTCCTGAAATATGATTTTTTTATATATTGGTAGCAAATTTGTTTTGAAAAATAGATACGTATTTCCAGTTATGTAGAGTTCTGCTTATATATTAGAATTTTACTCTACAGCACATAGAGGTTACGAAAACAAAATTGACAATTTAAAAATCCTCAATTTTAAAACAAAATTGAATAAAAAAAAATAAAGCCATAAAATTTTACGGGTATTACACTTTCTAAAGCTTTTAAATTTTCTCCATAAATATCTTGGATGTAATGTAGTTGTGTGTTGTTTGCGTGCTGTCATTATCAGGTAAAGTAAATACACTTGCACACAGTTTTACTAATACATTTCATGTGTGTGTGTGTGTGTGTATGTGTGTGTATATATATATATATATATATATATATATATATATATATATATATATATATATATATATATATATATATATATATATATATATATATATATATATATATATATGATTGCACATACAAATGCTAGAGCTGTGCTCAACTGTCTGGGACTCATTAAACCCAATTATATTGCCTTGTTTATTCCAAGTTCAACTTCTGGGGCATGGAATTTTATAAAAAAAAAAATACAATGGTGAAGGAAATTGTTATTACAGTTTCATCCACGAACATTGTCCCTGCATGGTAAGATTTGACATACTCACCCAGCAATAGTTGCAGTTGTACAAAACATTATTTCAGTTCTTTGGTGTTTTTAGACTTAAAAGTGTTTAGTAATTTTCTTGCATTTTACATATGTGGTATTGTATGTTCTACATTGTATTTACATGACTCCAGTCATCTCACTTAAGTTGCAACCAATGCATGGCTAGGAGACATCAGTGTTGTCTATTACATGTTTCACTGAGGTCCGTATCTATAAACGGCTTTCGAAAGCGCTGTTAGCTGATATTCACCTGGCAGCTTGCCAACTACTCGCATCCTATAAACGACTTTCGGGAGCTTGCCAGCTAAAAGCGCTTTCACGTCCACTTCAAGTGTAAGTATGGCAACATAGCACCACTTTTCTTCCTTTGGATAGTACACAGAATGAATATAGGATCGCACCCTGAAATTTTTGATCGTCTTTTCTGATATTTCACGTTTGTTGTTCATATCTGAGATGATGTTACTGTCTTTGGATTTAGGTTAGGTACGTAAAAGTAATATTTATTGTAAAGGTTAAATACGTTTAAAGTAGTATTTGTGAGGAATTTTTTTCAGTGAGCTTAATATTGTGTTTGTGTGGATAACAGTACAGATGTTACAAATGCTTAGAGCCAATGTTTGTATTATTCAATAAAGGAATACATGAAATGGAAAATAAAAAAACTGACTATGGAATAACTTGTCACACGAGTCACTTCATGAAAGTACTAGAACATTTTATAATTTAATTGTTTATTTTTACAGCTGATGTAATTATCGCAAGAAACTAACGAATATATTAAGATTATAAACATGTCACACAAAATGTGTACATACGGAAAAGTTTTCGTTATGTGTGTACCGTCATTTTCGCACAACGCTGTTATTATTTCTCCACAAAATTCTCTCTTATTTTCGAAACAAAGGTACAAAAATTGTAAACGTATAATTGTGTAGTAACAATTTTGATTTGTGAAAAGTCTCACCTTGTGGCAAACCCTCCATGTAATACTGTGGAACCTCTATCCATTGTTTCTCAGCGGACTGACAAAAAATTTCAGTACATGCAGACATTCAATGGATGTGAACTTAAGTGCAGACAAATAAGAAATGGGACCACAGAAAGTGTTCCATAGATGCAGACATTCAATACATGGGGGTTCAATAGATAGAGGCTCCACTGTATTGCGTACACTTTAAACGAATCTGGTATACTTAACAATACCATCCGTTTATTGAAAACTTTAAATACGAAATACCTAAACTCGTTCCAATCAAGAATATCTTTTAAAAATGTTGCATTTTCTTATGTAATGAGTATCGTTTGACAGGTTATTCCAGAGAAGATCCGTCGCCATTATTATAAAGACACAATGAAAACAGCTGAACAGGCTTTTGAATCACCGTCTGACCACATTCACCTGAAAGTGGATGACTCTTCCATTTCCAGGCAGTCAACCAACCATCGAAAGAGGTTTATAGTGTGTGTTTCGGCCGGAACAGACATCCTGTGATTGGATAGCAACCGAAAGCAGTTTATAGATACGGCCCTTAGAATCACGCAGTTTCAAGTATCCTTCCTTCAGAAGTGCAGTGATTGTATACACAGTTCATATTCAAGTGAGAACGTTTGAAGCCCGGTTATTTCTTTTTCCTTTATAGAATTTTTATTTTTCTCTCTTTTTTTTAACAATAGTATTAAACTAAGGTGGCCACAGTAAAATGTCTCCCCCCTTCCCCTCAATTTATTATTACTTACAAGGCTTAGTTCAAAAGTTCTCCCTTCGCAGTCAACAGCCTATAATATTTTTCATGTTCTGCTTGTTTTTGTGTTTAGTGTGCTCGTTGAAACCCAGATTTTACGACCACAGATCCAGTGTTACAGCAATTTTATGACAAAATTCTCTTGCACCTTCAAAAATTTTAAAATGTAAAATTTAACAAAAGTAAAAAAATAAACATACTAAGAATGTGCCCCTTCCTTCAATTGGAAGGCAGCAGCTCTAAAAAAATTGTTATAAGGTAAAAACTGTTAATCCAACATGACAACAGCGAATTTTGAAATCTAGGCAACTAAGAGTAGACTATACGGTTGTAAAGAATTTAGTCGGAACGCTTATGCTGTGGTAGTTTCCGACTGCTATATATGGAGTCGTCAGTTCCACTTCTTCGTATGGTCTTGTTGGATTATTCAAGTTGCATTCATTGAAAGAAACCTTGTGATCCATCTTCTCTCTGTATTTGTTCAGTAGCGACAGATGTTGCAGGCTGCGTGACTGCTCAACAATCTCTCCCATCTTGGTGACTACATTCCTCGCAATGACTGTGATGATCCTGGTCACTAATTAGTCAACTTCTGATTCAACTACTCTTCACGGTTCACGGGAATGGGGTTGTTATTTTGAAGTTGTCGCTATTAGAATTTTGACAAATTTTCGGTGATCCCTGAAGTCTAAAATCTTATAATGTATCGTTTTTTTTATCATTGAATCAGCGTTCACTCGTCTTTGGCACAAAAATTCAGTGATTTTATAAAGTGATACACATTTATTTCGAAAAGCAAGCACATTATTGTTGAAAGTATGCCTTTGAAGTGGATCTATGACTTCTATTTCGTTTAATATAAATCATAAACGTGGCTGGTAACATAAATTCTTGCGTCTGAAACATCCATTTTGGACTGTTATTTGCAAGAATGCCACAATTAAGTTTATTGAAATAGTAATATTTTTCAATAGAGCGACGTATTTTGAATAAATATGTACAATGAAAATGGATATATAAAGTTTTTTGCCTCAAAATTAAGCAAAAATTTTACCGGCAATATATATTCTTGCTACTGCAATGTCCGTTAAGTTATTTACAAGAGTGTTGTAATAAAGTTTATTGAATTAGTAATATTTTCAAATATAATAATGTATTTTGAATAATTGGGTACTCTGGAAGGGCATATACGACCTTTCTGTAGCTCAACATCAAGCATGAATTCATGATAATGTAAAATGAATATTACAGGCAACGTAAATAAGTGCCAGCAATGTCTGCATTTCAAAACAATTCACGGGGTATTATCGTAATGTTGTTGAAGTAGTAATTTATTTCAATATGCGCATACGTTCTAAATGAATGTATATCATGGTTCACATCTAAGACTTTTCATCAACACGTTATTACTTTAGGCACAAACTTTGCCGGCAACAGTAATTCTAGCTGCCACAACTTACATTTTGATAAAGCTGTTTGCCTCCTGGGACCTCGTCTATGTTTTTACGTTACAGCAGCGAGCAACCCCCCCCCCCCACACACACACACATGTATGATAACTTGTGTGCTCAAGTACCTACCTGGAAACTGGTTAGTAGTCCAGTCATTTAAACTTAAATTAGGTAAGAATCTCGGAATTCGAAATACCCAGCTGTAAGTCTGTAAATACTTGTATATTGACATCCTAAAAGTTGTCTCAAAACCTACATATGGTAGGGTGTACGCAACTATTAAATTTCAAGATCAAAGGTCACAGAAATCAGTTTTTTGTGCTTTTTTTGTAAATATCTCATTTCCAATGGGTTTTTTGCTATTTGTATTTATTATCAATATTGTAAAATACAAAATTCTCTACAAATTTTGTTTAAAAAAAATTTTTATACGGTGAACTGTTTTCGAGATAGAGGGCGAAGCTTGCGGTCACAGGATCACTTCAGGTCAACCGGTGCCTCCGGTCGAAAACGTGCCATATATAGTTGATGAGCTATCGATAAATCAATTATTATAAATATTTATCAATTTTTATTTACTATTGTATTATATTTTATAATTTTCTTCATGCATTAAATCTATATCTATTCAATAATACTGATAACAGTTTCCTAAAATTAAAAAATAATTAAAGGAAAAACTTAATAAATCATAATATAATTATATTCCCATTTACACTAATGACATTTTAAATAGAAAATAATTAAGTGCATCTTCTTCATCATGTTGTATGGAGAAGAGAAGATACTTTTTCTATTATTTTTGATAAATACATGCATTATTTACGAAGGCATTACAGTTCCAAAATAATTGTTGTATTTGACGGATATTCAGACTACAGTAAGAACGTGAAAGCTATGGAGCAGCAGAGAACTGCTGCACTTTCAAAAACGTATTAAGTCTGTTTCGATGAAACAATGGTTGTGCCAGTTACTCAAGAAAAATTCTTATCAAATCGAAATAACAAAGATATGCTCATTAATATGTTAATTGAAAAATTAGAAGCTGCAAATATTACTACTAAACAAGCCAGAGATGATGCGGATGTTCTTATTGTTGAAACTGCAATTGAAGAATCAAAGTCTGAAAAAACTGCAGGTATAATAGGACAAGATATTGATTTACTTGTCATTTTAATTGGGCTTACACTGTCTTACGAACAAGAAATTTTCTTTAAAAAAGTTGGGAAAGGAAATGTAAAAACGGAGATATACTAGACTAAAAGTTTTGATAATTATCCTAATTCCAAAACACATATTTTATTTCTGCACGCATTAAGTGGCTGTGACACAACTTCTGCGCTTTTTAAAAAGGGAAAAAAATCATTTTTAAAAGTTTTTGAGAAACTGGCAAATTTGGATGAACTAGCTGCAGCATTTGAGGAAGAAAATTGTTCGGCCCAGAGATTATTAGAGAGTGGAACTCAAACTTTATTGGCAGTCTATAATGCTCCGAAATCTGTGAAACATCTCGATCATCTTCGTTATATGCATTACGTCAAGTCTACAAAACTTAATGAACCTATGCAGCTTTCAAATATTCCACCAACAAGTGCAGCTAGCTGCTCATCAACATTTCAAATGTATATATTATCAAGTTCAAATTTGGTTAGGGCATGATTTGGAACCCCAGGTATTGGGTTGGGTAATGCGAAACGATTTTCTGGAGCCTATCATGACAATTTTACCATCTGCTCCAGAAGATTTGCTAAATACAATTTTCTGCAACTCTGCGCGCTCTCCGCCCTCTTGTCTCGAAAACGGTTCAACGTATAAAAAATTTTTTTAAACAAAATTTGTAGAGAATTTTGTATTCTACAATACTGATAATAAATACAAATAGCAAAAAAACCATAGGAAATGAGAAATTTACAAAAAAAGCGCAAAAAACCGATTTTTGTGACCTTTGACCTTGAATTTTAATAGTGGCGTACACCCTACCATATGTAGGTTTTGAGACAACTTTTAGGGTGTCAATATACAAGTATTTACAGACTTACAGCTGGGTATCTCGAATTCCGAAGTGAACTTACTATAATGACTGGACTACAGTTCAAAAAACAACATACACAACACGTCTAACCTGCATCACTTGTGCAGTTTTTTTACCACTACTGTACCTTGTCACAGCTTCTGAAGCTAGCTCAGCAGATGGAACGTGATAACACTACTGCCTTTGTTTTGCTGCTTGTATAATGATTCTACTCTGTGCACAAGTTTCTTTACACACTTCGCTAATGTGCGTGGAGAGCGATTTGTTACCCAGTTTCAATTTGTTCAACAGTAAACAATTACAAACGTCAAGATGTTGGATCATTGTTAAGGAACAACTTCGGAATGCCATGCTGCCGTGCAGTTCCTGTCTAGGTGATCTTGTTTTCATCCACTTCCTGGATGATCTTGTACTTCATAAGTGTTGAGAATGTTCTCTTTCCGGTCATTTTGTTGAAACCAAAAATCCGAAATCCAAATCCAATAAAAATAGCGAGGCCGTCTAAAATCGTTCAAAAACATAAATTTAAATTAAAACATTATCGAATCGAAACAAAAAATCTAATCATAGGTTGTCAACAAATTTTAAAACCAAGAAAAGTCCAGAAAACAGAGCACGTATCAAAATTGTCACATCACAGGCACAAAGAAAGACTACCGTATCCAAGGGCATGAGAAATCACAGTAGCAGAAAGTTATGGCGCGAACATTATAAAAAAGAGGTGAGCGAACGGCCTTATTGGAGTGGTAGACCGCAGGATGGGAAGAGGCGGCATGGTGCCGGCCGGGGGATATGAAGGGGCAGGTGGGCTGCCAGCTGGCTGTCGCGTGGGAGGAAGTGGCAAGTGTGCAGCTGTACAGTTTTCGAGAAAAGAACTGCAACCATTTGTGGCCATAATACAACTCTTTTTTCTGTTATTTGCTTTTGATTTTTTTCTCCCATGGTTCCTGCAAAAAGGGTCGTTACTTCGAGAGGAACGTTATTCCTGGGGTCGTAAAATCGAGAGTTGACTGTATAGAACACATACTGCTCAGTGTGATTGCCTCGTTGTTTCTCTTATGTAAACTGAAATATTACCGTAATGCGAATAAATGTACACAGTTACAACTTCAGACAAGACCTGGACACTTTGTGTGTGTGTCACAGTTCAACCTGACAGCTTTCTTTCTTCACTTAACTTTGGTCTGAGGGCTTGCATGTGTGTGTTGCGGCATGTCAACCTTCCTTGTAAGTCATCTGTTAGTATTGTGATGTTTTGACCTCGCTTGAGTCTTTATTTTAAATGCTGTATAACACTTGGTGTGCCAATCATACTTGTAATTTGATGATAGCTTTTGGAATAGTTTTGCTTTCTGAGTGACATTCACCATTGCACTCATGCTTCTTTGTTGGGTAACTTATCATTAATTAGGGGTTGTTAACTAGCGTGTGGTGGTCCTATGATTACAGTATCATGTTTGGAAGGAACAGTATATTCACTCATCCATCTACACATACAGTATTATGATATTGTTAATGAGATGGACTGTACTGAGGTACCACATTATAACCTTTTTGAGACATTTCTGAAGGGACCATACTTCTGTGTCAGTGTGTTTATTAACTAAAGAAACAGAGCGGAAGTACTGCTGAGACCATGTGCGATGTCATTGAAACAAGACAAGTTGAAAACCATAATCTCGTATAGCGAGAGTGAATAATTGCTGATAAAGTTGATGGTCTGCTGGGCTTCTGTGTAGTATCTACATTTCCGACGTAATTTTTTAACTATTTGTATTTGACTGGGCCAATAAGCACTCTAGTACATCAGTTCTGTATGTTTGTTTCATCTGTGAGTTGAACCATTTCGGATATTCGTCATTCAGTCACGTAAGACTCAATATGCTGCAGTTTTTGGGATATAGTTTGGCACAAAATATTTTTGTGACTTTTCACTCTCTAACCAATGAGACTTTAAGATTATGTCACTGACTTAATTGGTAAGTATGAGTTTCTGGGAAACATATATTTGTGAAGAAAGGAAGCGTTTCAGGAGCTTTTTTTTCTTCCACAAAGTATATATCTGCAGTTCTTTTTAAAGTTCTGAGCATATCATTGGACAGTGATATTTTGAAATAGTGAAGTAATGTTATACTGTATATCAAAGATCTGTGCACAATTTGTAATAAAACATTTTGTCTATTAAGGATAATATTTTGAAATCCTTCCATATTCAGCCATTAAGAACGTCGTCTTCACTTTTACCAGTAATGTGTGTGTGTGGTATTAGATACTTGTTGTTGAAGTGTTGTAGTTGGAGTGTTCTGTGCTAAATTGAAAGTTCTATACTACTGTTCGAGTTGGAAACCAAGTACTTGCAATCATCTCCTGATTATCTGAGCTAATTGAGGTGGTCAGTGCTACAGATAGGTAGCTGGGAAATTGTGGATATCTCTAATACTGGTTTACATAAAATAAAAAAAACTTAATATTGCTGCGCTCTTAAAAATGAGGTTTTGTAAAATCGAGGTTGTAATGTTAAATTGATGATGTAGACCTGTAATATCAGCTAATTCAGTGTTGTGCGCTGTTTGTAAAATCAGTGTTGCACTGTTCTAATTTTTTAAAAAATTTATTTTCAAGGTGCCATTGATAAGCCACAATACAGATAATCCGGAGTTGACTGTTGTTACAAATAATTCTTGCTACTATTTTTTGAATAAGGTGCTGAAGTATTAAAATTGGAAGAAATTTTTTTTTATTTTGGTTTGGGTGTAGTTTTTGTTCTGTTTGCTTCTGTGTATTGGGTAACCAAGAATGTAAAGTGACAATTCAGTTGTTTTGTGTTTAAGTTCACATACTGTATAGTGTCTGACAGTTTGTTTGTTATCGTAGCTGAGTTGAACACTTCTGTCCGTATCTGGTCCACTATCATATGTTCTATGACAGAATAGTGATGTATTTACATCTCTGTAATACTACACAATGCAAGTTCTATTATTATTATTATTTTACTTAAAGCAGATTGTGAGGAACTCAAGTTCTGTAGTTAATTTTGTGCTTTGGAAAATCAATGTATTTAATTTGTGATGTACATAACATCCCAGCTGGCAAGAAAATACAGCTTGGTATTCTAAATAAAGAAAAGATTACTTGGTTTGTTACTGCAGAACAAGTCGTGAGATACTGGAATTTTGGTTTGCAGAAATGTGTGTATTGGTAGGGAAGTGTTCCAAGACGGCTTCAGCTCTGTGCAGTGCCGTTGTCTGTTGCAGCACTTTGTGTTGACTCTTCTTGTGTGAAGCCATTGCACTTATATCACCCTCACAGCCTTTGTTTATAACTCCTGCGTGGCTTAAAAACTTCAGCCACAGTTTCTCCGAGAGCACAATTACAATAAACTTTGGTCAGGAATGTTGTATTTATGCACATCTTTACACCTCGCCTCAGAAACAAGGACATAGTCTATTCATGAAGTGAGCACGTTTCAAGTCCTTGTCATTTTCTATCTTTCCGTCAATTCATATTTTTTTTCCGTAAACAGTGACATTGCAGCAGGAAAATGTGGTTTTAATTGCTTTTTCAAACTGGTTGTCTTTCAATGGGTGTTTAAAGGAAGTGTATATAACTCTGTCAATTAATTGTTTTGTATGCACAAGTGTGGAATAAAATGTTATTTAGCGGCTAGTGACAGAAGGACACAAATACGAGACGTGCACTTTCCTCACAGTGCAAAATACTAGAATGAATCTGATAAATGTTTTGTGAATATTGTATTTTAAATTATTTCACTTAGTTTTTAAGATTAATTTTTTACTAGGGTATGTAAACACCAAAATATACTTGTTGGAAAAAAAAATTATGTACTTTTTATTTTCACTTTGTTTATTCCTTCATCAGTAGTAATTGTTATTATTGTCAGAATATTTTGGTTGGGTTTAGATAACTGTATCAATGCTGTCCAGCATTTATATGATCTCTGTTCAGAGAAGGTATTGACAACATCCACTTAACGCTGATCAAATTTAATATCGTGTAGCATTTCTGTTTTTAAGTTATAAAACCTGCGTACAAGTTAATAATACCTGCTATGGCGTTTGTTTCACAAGGGTGAATTTACTAACTAAATATTTGGTGGATATGTATAAACTAAGCTCAGTTTCTAGTTTTGTTGTTTTTATCTGTATGTACAGTATGTCACATACCCTACAATTATAGTTAAAACTGTAGCAATGTTACATGTGAAAGTATTAAGTGGAATAATTGTTGTAGAATTGTGCTGTGTTACATGTGACTTGTTTACAAACTTTATATAGATTGGTATAATTTTTTGCACTGTCAGAATAATTTGAGCACAAATATATTGTATCTGTGTTGGTACTACGCGTGTGTAGTTTTTCGTAGATATTTTTCAGAATGATGTTTGTGCGTTGATCACTTGTCTCCAGCAAATTTGAGGCCTTCCATTGTTAGCTGCTATTGATTCTAGACATCTTCTACGTCTTCAGAGTTTTTTTAATGTGGTTGTTGTGGTTTTATGCGTTAGTTTTCTTGCTGTTACTGAACTGTCGACATGATATCGTATCTGTTGTGCTTGAGAGCCGTGTATACTGCTTCTCTGACCACTTCAGACTGTAATACAGATACTGTACGTAGAATTATTTCTGTCACAAGTCTTATACGAGAGGAAACTGTATGTTGAATCTATTTTCCAGTACGAATGTTTGACACTTGACTATTCTGTGTAATATTACTATGCAAGTAGGCCTAAAGGACAAAGATTCCTAAAATAACAAGAAGTGATCCTGAGAAACGAATACCTGTCTAACATTGTTGTAATGTGATGTAGCTAAGTGTTAGTTGTACTATGTTTGTGGTAGCTGTTGTGAGATTGTGTATGCAAGTGTCGAGGGAATGCAACTTTAGGTACAAGTTATTTTGTTATGTTAATGACTTATAAGTATAAAATGAAATGTATGGAATGTTGTACTTTATGTCATTGATATAATTTCTTTTATAAGAGTACTTGTGTTGACTATGAACCATCTACATTGCTTACGTTGTCCTGCGTCATGCAGTTGTTTGTGTCCTTAGTTGGTGCTTCTAAGTCATACATATGTTACGTGTCGTCAGAAATACGTACGTATTAGTTTCGAATAGTGTCCTGTAAATTCAAAGTAAAAGATGTGTTTGTGTTGTCATTTTTAATTTAGATTTTATGATTTACACTTGTATGATAATGTGTAATATATTTTTGTAATCATCTTGTTGTGTAATTATACTTTTGTTACAAAATACTTTTGTAATGCATGAGAACCAAGTAAACACATTTAAAACAGTATATTTTGTTTTATTTTAAAATAGTGTTATCATTGTTTATCCAGATAACATCCAAATGACTTTCTGCTTAATTGTCAAAATCTCATTCAAAACAATAATTTTGACAATTATTGTACTTCTAGACAAGAAATTGCAAATGTATATACTAATAAAAAAAAAAAAATTTGTGAAGAACTAAAACATATAAGGCAGATGGAGTTTTCTTTTAAAATAAACCATCTATGATTTGAAGATCTGTCGAGTGTAGACTAACATTTTTTAATTTGGGTACACTATCATCACCGGGAGTGCTGACAAGAATGTGGAACGAGTTTGCATATTGCGTAGATATAGTTTGGTCTGCTCGTGGTGGTCACACTGAACATTTATGAATATGTAAAGAAACTTCATTGTTCCATGGTTCATATGACTGCTCAACCAAGTTTGCGGGGTGTTTGGTTTTGGTCGTATAGTCATTCAAAGTTGGTGTATTCTTTTCTGATCACCCTGTATATGCTTCAGTTGGGTGACTCAATGAGGAATTACGCGAGTATGTTCACAGATATAAGTTCACATACTGACTGGAGTTTTTGCCACTGTTTGAATACTAATGATGTATTGGCATGAAAAATTAAAAGTACAACAAGGGATGCCATAATAAAATAAAACTTTTTTTCTTACAGAGAAATAATAAATACTTTGAATTTTTGTAACTTTGTTGTTGCAATAAAAGTACTTAAAAACTAAACGTGAAAGGCACTCAAGAATGTTCAGTTAAATATACACAAAGCAACTACATCGAGACTGGGAGGCCGAGACTTTCTGCAAACCACACTTTGTCCTTGCACACTTCACTTTGACGAGTAGTTCTGGGTTCTCTCTGTATTTCTCAGTGACTTTCATGTGTAGATGTATGCAGAATAAGGAAGATTCAGTTGAAACTACCTATTCTACATTATTGTGTGTTCACCAGACATACAAATGAATAAATGTACATACATGCTGGCCTAAATTAAGTAGTACAGTGTGTACACACACAATCTATTTTGCTTCAGCTTGTATCATTTAATGCTTCCCATTCCTTTCCTATCCAACACAGGAAGGATTGTGAAAACTGTTGAATAACATACAGCACAGTAAATGGTTTCAAAGATGTGTTGTTAATGTGCACTAGTCCAGCAGGCAACGACGACAGCCTGGTGGGGGACGGAAGGTATGGTATGAGCGGATCATGCTAGACGTTTGTTTCATTTGACTCTGACCACAAGGCACTAACTCTATAAGTTGTGACACATGGTCAGTGGCGTTATTATCCTTGAAGCTCTTTGCCTGGTGCCATACGGCTAGCTGGTTCGCTAGCCCTCGTCACACCAGTAGTCAGCTAACAAGATGTTCCCAGACCTCCTCGACCAGTTGTTTGTTGAAGCCTCGTCAACACGCTGTGAATGACAAAGCGACCCCCTCCCACAGCGCACAAAGGTTTGGTTGGAACATAGTAGGTTCTGTGTTGTATGAGAAGGTGAGATGTTTTGACCTTTAGATGCTAGCTTGTCTGCACGATACTCTTGGCTAGTTAGGGAACATTGGGTATCCACGTCGTTCTAGGTCAGTTGTCAGTTCTGGATTTGCTTGTGACCACGTACAACATTATAAGTAACCTTTTTATTTTGGTGTTGTACTGTGGTTAAGTGTATGACATGCAAGTTATAAATGAAGTGTCAGGTGAAAAGCTCTTTATTACTGTAGAAATGCCTTCATGACTTGCCTAACACAAAAACTCAGCTCGAAACATGCATGGTGTGGGTTGAAGTAACGTCAGGAGAGCACACATACACACGCCTCACTTGTCAAGCAGTCCAGAGCAGACTGGCTCGCTTTATGTCATAATGTGAAGACCCCAGCATAGGTTGATGCCAACAAGCCACAGCATAGACATTTTCACTCGCCTGCCTAGGACAATATTTCTGTATGTGTGAGTGACGCCAACATTCAAGCTTCAAGGACTTGAGCTGATACACCAACCGAGGTGTCGACACTGCAGTGAGCTGGCTACATCATCTCCCTGCTCCTACAGTCTGGGGCTGTAGATCTGCAGTCGCTGTTGGTAGCGAGGACTAGCCCTCTAACTCTTGTCAGACTGTCCTTGAGCCACACTTGACCTCACTATAATTGCTTTATCTTCTCGTCAAGTTCTTTCTCTTAAATGAAAACACAATATTTGCCAGCATATAGTGATGTATAAGAGTGTAACTCAAAGAGAATTAACCAGAAATAATCTGAAGAAAAAAAAAAGTATATATTTAGTACTACTGTCGTTATAAGGTGCAGAACACAAACCACTCCAGTCAAAGTTATTGTCGTCTTGAAAAATGCCGTCTAAACTTCTGTGACCATCGACCAAACATCGTCATCAAACTGGAACCATCTTCTGCTTCCCTGAATATCTGAAAATATTAAAAACTAGTTGATTTTTACGATGTTCCATAGATGTAAATCATATAGATTATAATATTAACAGCACTGCATATGCAGAAAACTGGACATTTGCTTGTGTGGTACAACAGAGCACATTCTGTTTACTGTGTACCCGAATCACCTTAATCATACTACTTAAAAACATTAAATTAATTTACTGTAACTTTGTCAGTTTTAAATATTGAAAATAAGTAAATGAATAATGGTAACTATACAAATAATTGTAATCAATCCGTGCCAATAAGTAAGGCTCAAAGATGGCTAGTCTGAAATATACATCAGTAGTGTTCATTGCTTCATTAACAACCCTTCCCCTTTTTGTAGTCCATGTTTTCCAACACCTGCATATGACAATGACATTAACTGGTGCCTTGTTTGTGTACTGCGTAGTTCTGCTCTGCAGAGCAGTATGTGCTAGTAAGTAGGTAGGGAGGGAGGGAGGGACAGAATACAGTGTGGCATGTGTTAGCTGTTCCCGAAGGTACCAACTGACGCACAATATGTTACCTTGAGAAGTCCTGGAGTTTTGCTCTTCTAGCCCCTGTAGGCAATTGAAAATTGAAGCCATACGTACAATAATTGTACGTGCATCAAGTAGATACCGACTTTTAAGGGCGTGGTTCACCTCTGTTTTCAACGTCTTTATTTTTATATTTGCACCAGATATTTGTTTTTCTTATTTCAGACATAAATTGTGATTAAATCTCCTCTTAGGAAATGTTTGTATCTCTTATAATTTTTGTGTAATGAGTCGTAAACGGCAAAATTTACACTTAACGGTTTTAAGAACGTCAATAAAACCAATTGACGTACCAAACCTACAAAATTCACAGAGTATAACTATGTTGTAGGCTATGTTTTGAAATGAAGGTTAAAAAATTATCTATTTTTTAGAAATACAAAAAATATATTTTCTTTTTATATATGCCTACAACATTGTTATATAGTGTGAATTTTTTCAGTTTGGTATGTCAGTTGGTTTTAGTGGTGTACTTCCGTAAAGTCCAAATTTTGACGTTTACGACTCATTACGCAAAAACTATGAGAGATACAAAAATTTCCTAAGAGGAAGATTTAATCACAATTTATGTATAAAATAAAAAAAAAAAATATCTGGTACAAATATAAAAATAAAAAAAAGACGGAAACTGAGGTGACCCACGCCCTTAATTATGAGGTTTAGAAGTGCGGAAGAAGTAAGGACGATGCAGTACGGACATTACGTCTCATCCTAGCCTCTAGGCGCAGGTCACTACTGAACAAACGTGCAGTCTTCTCGCCGACACCACCTTTAAGAGACAACCAGTGGTGACCTTATCATATTATGACGTATTATTAAATACAAATGTGTATTATACACACTTATACGTTTGAAAATGCTGTTATTGTTGCCGTTGTCTGGCGGCTTTTATCAGGGTAGTCTCATTTATTGCCCTTCCCTCTTCCTCTTGTCAATATTGCCAAAAAAACTCGCTATCAAGTGTTGATAAAAAATATTTTTCCATTCCACTTGAGGAAGACGGTCGTATGTCGTCATTATTTAAGGAAGTTGTGTTCAACCGAAATGCGTTTTGCTTCACTTTAGCTAAAGTATTTCAAATTATATTTAACCGAATGCTTAGAGAAAATACGAGACTTCGTACAGTCAATGCAATGTGCAAGTTATTTTTGCCAAACAGTGCACAGTTCACATGCAAAAAAAAAAGGGGGGGGGGGGGTTACTACCATGAAAAAATTGTGACACAAATAAATGTACATAGGTACCAAAACAGTGTAGATTCTTCTTCAGTACAGATATGAGGTACTGTTTAACAAATACTGTACTATTGAAATAATTTTAAGAACTACGAGGTATGGCCTTATAGGAAGACTTGTAGCACTACACGTAGGGCATTAACATTACATGCAGGCCTCGCTCCTTTCTTTGTGACAGTCGAGTTTAAATAAAATGTTAATTTAAAATGCCAAGATTGAGGTGCACTGAATGGCAACACAGTATTGTTAGGTTAAGAAGTGTGTGAGGACTTACAACAGAGTGTTTGAGGTCTGCGAGCAGAGATCCTCGGTCACTATCCTGCAGCACAGCCAACCAGCGGCCAGCCACTATCCTCCTAACACACAGGCTGACCAATAGCGAGATCACAGCAGCAGTGTATAGTACTAGGGCAGCACAGTGTGTAGGATCACTCCACAGGCAACCACGTAGGCATCTTGATGTCGAGTGATAACCAATATGTCGCAATACTCTGTGAAGAACGTGAGCACGACATGCCCAGTCCTTTAACATCCCCCAGACAATCTGTCGAGCCGCGTCCAAGACAACCAGGGACACCGCCCCTGCCAGTACCGCGTACACATACCTGCAAGCATTCATCGTACATGTAACCAAGATGTCGCAATACTCTGTGAAGAGCGTGAGCAAGACATGCCCAGTCCTCTAACATCCCCCAGACAATCTGTCGAGCAGCGTCCAAGACAACCAGGGACACCGCCCCTGCCAGTACCGCGTACACATACCTGCAAGCATTCATCATACATGTAACCTACTCTGTGAAGATCATGGTCCAATCGTCTACCAATGATGGGCCTCTGTCGGATTGTCACTATCTGTGCTGAATACCTGCTGGCTCTATATATGGTATTGACACCTATATAAAATACAATCCGTGACAGAGAATCACCACCTTGGGAACGAAAGTGACTGCAATCAGTAAACACACATTGAAGGCAATCAAACTGAAGTGGAAAGCAAACCTAGCTTCCACTGAAAAGTTGTTGTCTACAGGTTATGTTCTCTCAGAAAGATGTGGAGTAATTTCGACATCATCTTGGGACCGAAGTTACAAGATGCTAACTGCGTACAAATAATTATGCCTTGCCATGTGGTGCAATATTTATCTAAGGCAAAGAAAAAATACTTCTGAAATTCCAGTAGCAGTATTACTTGGGACAGCCAAATCGTGTCGATCACATTCACAGGCATTAATTAAGTACGTGACATTCAGGACAATGCTAGCTGAGCTTCTGTCATGCACTAGGATGCCAGATAAGTGGAAGGTCATTTACTATAAAGAGAGAGCGAGCATATGAGTAAGGTTGTTGATAGGGTACGACGGTAAACATACACAGAGGAAAAATCCCTGCAAACACTGAAAGAGCAAGTTCAAGTTGAAACAGATCGCGACTCGACAGACAGACGGTACGTCATACGCTCGGTAGTCAACACACCGGCACCAACACGAGTGGGACAAAATAGTGTGTGCCTGGGGTTGCCAACATACCAGGCAACAAGCATTACTCCTACCAGGTATTGTCATATTACTTCTGTCATCTTTGAGTGCCCTTTTAAAGGAAACAGTACCTACTTGCACCAAGAGCCTCACCACAGTTAAGATCTCTGTACGTTAATTGTTAGCGGAGATAATAAACATATAAGACTGATGTTAAACGCTGTCAATGAAGAGCACACTTCCCCTCAGTGTATCATCCAACGCTTCTTGGTGTCTGGCCATTCATTCTTGCAGAACTGTGACATTGAGTAACGGCAACGAATATACACAGCAGCTGACTACACGAACATTATGAGGTCTTCCCGGAAGAAGAACCCATTGGTTGTGGAGGAAATGAAGCAGTATTTTCTTGGTACTGAAAAATGGAAACGATGATAGTGAATATGAAACAAGACACTGACAAAAAATAAAAAAAAAAACTGGTTACATGTGAAGGAAATGAAAGCCACACGAGCACAGCCATACACCATCTTCTCAAGACTGATCTCTCACAAACTGACTGTGTAGAGGTCAACTTGCAGAAGTGAAAGTGTCTGCACAGCAGTGTTTTCATTACAGAAATGGCAAGATAATAACGCCAGCAAAACTTGAAGACATTCACTCTCTGATGCATCTTACTCGTAGCGACTGCCAAGAAATGAACAGGGGTCTCGTGGCTCAGGGAGGAATCGAAGATGATATTGATAGTTTTAGAGCAGAGCCAGATTTTGACGTTGAACTTGCCGAGTGAAGAATTTGTTTGATGAGGTTTCTTTATTACAGTTGTTGATAGCTGCATGTATTTTGTCGGTATTTAATATTTTATGTGATTTCGTGTTTCTGAAATTAACACTGCACTTTGCTACGTGAGACAATGTTGTAACAGCCACAGAATAAAAATTGTATTAAGGGCAAGTTTCTTGTACTTCATTATTAAATATATTTATATATTATTTGTGTTATTTGTAAACAAAAGTTCAACAATTATCTGTTACATGCTCTGTTACTGTATGAACCACAATATGCAAAAACCAACACATGTCGATAAATGTATAACTTCATAATATGCAACAGTACACCAACTGCTCAGTTGTCATTTATTTTTTGCCAACAATTAAATGTAAAGTGTAAAATAGTACACAAATGTCATACTCGTTACATTTATACAGTTTCATTGTACGTACTTAAATAAGCGCTGTTAAATTATTTGTGCAAAATTTTAAAAATTATGTTACTCTTTCAAATTTTATTGTAATTTATACAATGTTACAGAGAGAATTACGTACCATTCCTACAACCAAACCGAGTAAGGTGGACGCCTGGTAAAACGTTCGTCTAGCATTCAGGAAGACCTGGGATCAAGTGCTGGATACGTTAGGCCGAAACCATACAGAGACAAGTTAAGACTAAAATAAAAAAAGACTCACAGGACACTAAATTTCAAATAGATCAGACCGGTGGCATTCCTCACCTTTTTTTAAAAAAAAAAAAAAAAAAAAAAAAAAAAGCGCTGATGATCTTTAAACGGCTGAACAGATTTCCTTGAATCATAGCTACGAACACTGTCGATCAAGTCACCTTCCAAACAAAAAAAAATACTAATAATCGGTATTTGTTTAGGAGCTACTATGCCACAAACAGACACATCAAACTTGTAACACCCCTCTTTTTGCATCAGAGGTTAACAACTGAACTACGCCACAACAATGGTATTGTACTCGAGTTGGCTGCAGATCTGTCAGCGTTTTGCACCAAATAAAAATAAAGTGTTTTTTTTTTTTTTTTTTTTTTTAATTTAACACAGACCTTCTTTGGGTGTTTTAAATTATCCTTGGGAAAGTCTGCACCTCTCAGATAAATATGGGTGTCAAACTTTGTTAGTTAATAAGGACGTAAGTGCATTTAATGCATATCACGACTGTAGCATATTCATTCTATTCATCATACTTTAGTCGAAATTTAAAGTAAAGGACACTTAGCCATTTATAATTCGTTTTGTTTCAGTAAATGTAAGTTAAAAATACTACTGACCTCCATAATCACAAACTACATAAAGCTCGTCGCCGATATGGAGAAATATTTACAAGAGAAAACTATCGATAACATAGTAAGCAGTCAAATGATGTATTTAATATTTATGTACAACAATAATTACCTCTGATTAATCAATGCCGTTTACCATATCTTTCGAAAATACGAATTATGTATTTGAATTTCAAGACGGATATCTCCCCTGTGTTCTGCGCTAGGGCCGTTTGTCATACTTAGTTGTCATCACTTTACAAATGAGCGAGTGACACCACTGTTTCCAAGCCACAATATTATATACAGTCTACTGTAGACGTACGTACAGTACATAACAACGTAGTTCTGTTTACAGTTATATTCTATGTATGTGTAGTCAGAGCAGTGAGTGAGGCTGGTTGTATGCAGCTCGCCGCAAGTTATACATTGCAAAATATTAATTCAGGGAGCTTTGTCTACCGTAATTAAACAATCATTGCGCATTATGCTAGAACTTCATATATCTGGCACCACTGTAGTCATGCCATCACTGGGCACATAAGTTTCTTCCTAAAACCGACCGCCTGCCATATATATATATATATATATATATATATATATATATATATATATATATATATATATATATATATTTAAATTTGAAACACATTAACCAAAATTGTTGCAAACGATGTCGGTTTCCGCATTGCAGTTCCGTTCAAGTAGACACTTGCTGAAAACGGGATAATATATTGCTGTGTGCGTAAGTAACTTAAATCTTACTTGATTTTTTACAGTGCCTATTTCAAGGTTAAAGCGCTGATGAAACTACCTAATTTAAACATTTTGCGTTTTGTTATATTGAAAATACTGTTGCAAACATATAACTGGTGTACTACTAGCTAACAACTGGCTTATTATAGGCGTGTTACTGTCTCATTACTGGCTTATAATTATATTATTACTGGTAACATTAAATAATATGCCAGTGTTCACCTACCTGTTGTTACATATTTATCACTACTTTAGTATGTTGCATGTGTGAGAAGACATATATAGCATTATAAGATTTACTCTTACCATTACATACAATGCAATGTGTGCTCCAATTTTTTCCTATAAGCGCATTTAGACTTTTAAGGCGTTGATTTAGGGAAACCGTTTGGGTTTGATAATATTCAGGAGTGTTCTTATTAATTTCTTTCTAATAACACAGTTACAATGAGGTGAAACATGGGCTCGATTTGAGGCATTACCAGTCATGTTGGTGTTATTGGTTTGTCATTTATTTTTGTCATTATGAACAGTTATTCAAAATTAATATCTGCTTATAGTTGTCTTGTAAAAACACTACCCTGTGATAAGCTCATGAACCAGTGCACCTACAATCTGATCAATTACTATGACGTCATCGTGAAAGTATATTTATAATTACACTCCGAGCTTGTCATTTAAAAGCCGTCAGGTGAGATGCAGGCTAAAACCGAAGGCTTGTAAGTGTAGCTAATTTTAAAACGCTCAAGAATTGTTAATAGCTTAAGTGAAAATGACGTAGAGAGAACATTCAGTACGAAAGGCGACACTTCATCTCAAGTTGGTCGTCTACATACACTACGTTATCTTGTTCTTTATTACAAGAGCGGCACTGGTGCAGGTATATCTTACCTTATGCGTCTAAGCATACAGCATAGAACCAGGGTACTTGCAGCCATTCTGGGCGTGCGATAATACACATGCCATGAATTTTATTTTTTAAGTTATTATACGATTCACATGTAGTTTTTTCCACATAATATAACCTGAATGGCAAGTATTAACACTTTTCAAAAATTAATTTGTTGGTTATAAGCTTCTTCGTACCTACCGATTCATTATCTTACAGTAACTACAAAAAGGAAACAAGTAACATGTTTCTCTCTTATGGTAATTACAGAGCCTGGTAGTAAGTAGACAGGATTTGATGGTTCTAGGACAGAGCAATTTTTATGTAATTTTTAAAAAATTTTTTCTCCAGAAAATTTTTCTCATCCTAGAACCATCGAATCTCTTCTACTCTAAACTAAATGTTTTTAAATTTAGTTTCGAGTAGAAAATATTCGACGATTCTAGAATCCTTCTAAACGAAATTGTTTTTGTAAACAATTTGTCATAAATAATAAAATATAAAATTTAATTTTCTTGTGTTTAGAATTTAAAGGCTAGTTTAACATAAATAATACTCCGTACGAAAATGGGGTGGCACTATGAAAAAATGTTATAATTATTTAAAAAGGAAAACCAAGTGCTCTAATTATTAAAAATTAAAAAATATAAAGAAATTTACAAATAAAGACATAAAACTCGAGAAACAAAAATGGAAGTGTAGCTGAATAAACTTCAGAGAAACAACATTGATACCGACACTGTACTATTATATTTTTTTCCAAGTATTACCTCACGAAGTTATTCGTGTTTGGTTTATTATCAGCATGAGGAACACAATACCATTCACACTTGTTTCAGCTTCCTTGAACCTACCATCTTCGTTCACAACTGCTACGATATGTACGCAGAATACTAGCAACAAACTGATCTGAGACTTTAACAGTATTGTACTTGTTGTTTACAGTGAATGTTCTCCATCGCCTGTACGCTGCACTCATCACATGGACGTTCGCAGGATTGCCTACGCTCTAGGCTCTGTATGTCTGCGCGAATATTCAGATGTGTTTTGAGCGTAAACGGTATGTCCTAGACAGTTGCAACAAGAGAACTTTTTTTTTTGTTACATATGTCTCATTTCTCAATAAACCGTCAACAAATGTTTGAAAATCCTGACGGTAAAATAGTTATAGGGTAGCCACTCCTATTATTGTCGTAAGGATGGAAGGTATCAAGTTGATTTTTCTGTAGGTTTGAAGATCTCAACAGCGTTGATCAATGCATAAAATATCGTTTTTTATGTCATTTAGTTTCCGATATTTTGGGGAAATACGATCATTAATTTTGACGTTCAGAGTCTCATTACTTCCTTAATATTAAGTTTAGGCAAAATACAAAGTATAATTTCTGCTTGCTTTTTCATAAGGAATCACCTGCCGGAGTTCGTCAATGTCGTTAAGTAACATCACACACACACACACACACAAATATATATATATATATATATATATATATATATATATATATATATATATATATATATATATATATATATATATATACACACTTAAAGATAATGTCAGTAAACAATTGTACCGTCTAGTATATTATAATTTGTTGATCTTCTAAAACATATTTGTTCACAAGCCATTTCGCTAAAAAGCATGTATATACCAATTCATCTCGAATTTTTGGATGATTCAGAATTGTTTATAAAACTGCCCGACATTCGCATTTCAGCTACTTGCCCAGTCATCATAAAAATGTATTCAGACTGGTTATATCTAAATAAATAACTCCATTTATTGCTTGTTTTTTTTCTAACCTAATGAATAATGTCAATTCCATAATTTGAAAATAATCGTAATTAACAAACATATCATAATATTGTAATTTAGTAATAATTTATTTTAATTTTGAATTAATTGGGACAAATTTTGTAATTCATCAGCTATTTATTTCTTTAAATAATTTTTAGTGTATGTAATTTTCGTATTTATTAGTGTATCACAATAATTTAAAAGCAAATGAAACGTTGTAATTTATCACTTATCTCTGTTTCGTGTAATTTACCAAATAATTCTTTATCTAAAAATTGTTTATTGACAGCATCCTTTTCATCAACTGGATAATCAACTGACACATTTCTATGACCTTTAATTTTTAATATAACATTTAGCTAAACCAAAACATTTTTAAACTGAATAGTTAAGTCTGAAATTATTTTATTAACCTTTGAAATTCTTTCCTCAACCAACATAAGTTTTTAAAGCAAAATTATCATATTTTGAATTTATATCCGAACACTTGCATTGACCTACTTACGTTTGAGTTAATAATATTGGCTAAACAATTTATTTAGTTTTCACATTTTTTATTAACTTTTGAATGAACTAAGATATTCGAATTATTTATTAAGCCTTAAAATTTTTACTTACTGATTGATTCAAATTTTAATTATATTAATTTTATAATTTTTAATTGATTGAACTAAATGTTGTTATTTATAAGTTATTTCCGCATAAAATTCTATTTTTGATTTATGTACTTTATCAGCTTTTTCCTCAATATTACTACTCACATATTCAACCCAAAATTCTGTTTACACATTTGCAAAGATGTTAATTATTTATTAATAAATACATTATTTTTGAAAATTTAAACTTATAAGATAGATGGTCTAGTACTACCACACATAAATGGCCACAAATAACACTAACAAAATATTGTATTCTATCATCATTAGGCCTATATGATATATTGCCATTAAGATATTCAACTAATTTACATGGCGGATTGCCTCCAAGTGAATACAAAAAAGTAATTATTATTATGTTCTTTGCAATAACAAACCCAATGCGTTCTATAATTTTTGGAAATATTAACTATTCCATACTCTTTTTTAAGTTGTGATTTTGGTAGCTCATCAATCGTAAACACACCGCGAAAATGTTAAATAATTTACTTTTTAGCAACATTTTTATTATAAAAATTACTGAGTGAAGTTTTTTTATTTTTTGTGCCTTTTCCTAGTTTTTCCATTTCCAAATTATGTATACGCTGTTCCTCCAATTGTTCTTTTTGGTATTAGTTACACGCCCAGTAATAGATGATGCACGGCCAGCTCATGTTCCGAGATCGCCTAATGCAGCAAAAATTAATGGCAAAAATCAACCTTTACGAACAGTTAAACCATTTCCTGTTTACTTTTCTTTCGATAATTTCTTAAGCTGTGTTATAGAGAAAAGAGAAATTCCTTTTCCAATTTTTATTTCTTTCGATGATTTCTTAAGATGTGGTGTAGAGATAGTAAGAGACATTTCTTTTTAATCTTTAAGTTTCTTCATTTTATGTTCAAGCTGTTATTTTGTTAGAAATAAGAATCTATATTTAAATTTTTAAGCTCATCAGCGAACAGTTGAAATACAATACATTTTATATTAATTTGTAGAGAAAATATTTATTAATATTTTATTTTTATTCCCCACCCAAGTTTACGCTCAATATGCATAGCTGATCCTGTCACACCAGCCTATAATCTCTCGTTCAAATCTGCATCTGGAGCAAAAACCCTTTTAAAAGCTTTCTTTTCTAATTCTCTATCAGCAACACATATTTCATCTAAATTTTTATTATCAAGATATGCTATGTCATGAAATGAATTATACACCAATAAATCCGCTGGATGCTGCAGCAATGGAACATAATGTTATTAATTAAAATATGGTTTATGCGGTGAAGGTCATGATGTTCATATTGGTTATGCAAAAGTAATTATTCACGATGTTAATATATCTGTCAAAAATAAAGAATACAAATTAACAGAAGGACTTTGTAATTTGCTAGCAAGAAAATATACAAATTTACCTAGAAAATAAATACACTGATGAGGATAACATAAATTATACAGAAATTATTTTACCAACCAACGTTGCATATCAAGAATACAATCCTCGTAAAAAATAGATTCAAATTAAAGTTAGAAATACGTGTACATAACTAAAACATTTTGTGATAAATTTTAAAAAGATTAATGCCAAAAATCAGCACCAAATACACCACGAAGACCAATTACATCAAGATCGCCAATATCTGGTAGTTGATAAAAAATATACAAATCTTCCAAGAGAATGAATATATATATATATATATAATTTATCACAAAATGGTTTAATTATGCACACGTATTTCCAACTTTAATTTGAATATATTTTTTACTAGGATTATGTTCTTGATATGCAACGTTGGTTGGTAAAACTATTTTTATATAATTTATGTTATCCTCATCAGTCAATTTATTTTCTATGCCAAAATTTTTTTTGTTAGCAAATTACAAATTCCTTCTGTTAATTTGTATTCTTTATTTTTGACAGTTATATTAACATCATGAATAATTACTTTTGCATCACCAATATAAACATCATGATCTTCACCACGTAAACCATATTTTTCATTAATAACTAAAATTCCAAATGGCAATGTTTTAAAAAAACTAGACCAACTGGCACAAATTCGTTTCAGTTTGATATAATAATTCTTTTTAATTCGATTCAGTACGATTACGATATGCCAGATTATGTAATTGTTGGCTTTCAACTAAACAGAAAACTAAATCGAGAACGAGATTTAATTCGATGTTTGACCATTCTTATGTTAGAAATATTTCGATTAAAAATGGTAGAAATTAAGTTTTCCCAAAAGTGAATTGGAATTTAGACATAGATGATAACATGTCTGATAAAATGTATGTTGCTTACAAACATTTTAGAAATTGAAAAACTGATAGATACTTCGTAGGATCGTAATAATGAAAAGTACTTCAACCAAAAAAATTTCTTTCTGAAAGACAATTATATGAAATTCATTGTTCGTATCGAAAATCTACTATGGTAAAGAATAGGACAAATCTAAAAATTACAGATACATTTTAATAAACAACCGAAGCTAGAACAATAAGTAATGTGGTGTTCATTAGCCGAAGAAATCTTATACAGGATGTTCCGGGAGTAGACGTCAATAAAGAGGCGGTGATAGAGGGACCCAAGACTTACAAAATAAACCTAACTTGTATAGTCCCGGTTCGCAACCGTCTAAAAGTTATGAATTTTTAAAGAAAAGTTGACTATACTCTACGCAGAGCTAAACATTTACTGACGGTGGAAAATGTAATGGTCCATGTGGAACGACATTTTTGCACACGAAAGGTAATTAGTGTCGTCACATTTAAAAACACATTTCACGTCACTGAGAGTACAGCTTCGTGGGGTAAAAAAAATCACTTTCACAAAACTTGTGTTTGGTTCTGAAAGATGCCCCTAGTTTACACGAGGAAAAAAAAAACATCAATGGGTCACATAAATGATTACCCGTCACTGAAAAACCGGCCCACAATATTACCAATTAATTAGTAAAAACCAATATTTTAAATCAACAAACGTCGATGCAGTAAATGTGAAAACATAATGTAATGTATAAGATTTACACAATGTAAAATCAGCTATAAAGTTTAAATTAGCATGTATGTAAATAATTAAACGTAACTTTAATTTAATTAAAATATTACACAATGTTTGAAATTATTATGTATTTTGAATGTAATGTGTTTAATTTGTGAGGATAAAATGAAATGTTATTAATAAAAATGGAAATGTCAGTTATGTCATTTTATATTGTTGAAATGGAAAGTTAAGATAAACGACGTACATCACCAGACACCTTTACACAGTTGCTGCTTCATGTTTACAGCGGCCGCGGTTATGTAGAGGCTAGCGTGCTCGCCTCCCATCATAGCGAACTGGCTGTAATTCCTGAATAGCCTCACAGACATATTTTCTGCATTTTAATAACAACACCACATTTCGCATAGAGACTGGGCCCGAGCATGTTTGTTACGTTGTCCTTCACCTCATGTCAGCCTCATCGGCTTTTAATACCTCATTGTTGGCCGTGATACCCTCACATTTACCCCCCATTATGGTGAATAATGTGAGCATGGAGTGGTACTGGAACGGATAACAGGCGTGCAGTAAAGGACTCCCCCAGGCCATCTTCATGCATTAGCCACAATTCTCAGATGCAGACTATATGCATGTGAGGCTATTCAGGAATTACACCCAGTTCGCTATGATGGGAGGCGAGCACGCTAGCTTCTACATAACCTCGGCCGCTGTAAACATGAAGCAGCAACTGTGTAAGAGTGTCTGGTGATGTAATTCGTTTATCTTAACTTTCCGGTTCTATAATAGCAATTTTGTTTAATGAAATAACTGACATTTCCCCTTTTATTAATAACATTTCATTTTTTCCTCACAAAACATATTACACTCAAAATACATTTTAATAATTTCAAACATTGTGTAATATTGCTATTTCAATAAAGATACATTTAATCATTTACACACATGCTAATTTCAACTTTATAGCTGATTATTCATTGTGTGAATCTTCTACATTACATTATATTTTCACATTTACTGCATCGACGTTAGTCCATTTAAAATATTGGTTTTTATTAATTAATTGGCCATAATATGGGGCGGTTTTTTTCAATGACTGGTATTCACTTATGTGACCAATTTTTTTTTTATCTCGTGTAAACTAGAGGCATCTTTCAGAACAAAACACAACTTTTGTGAAAGTGATTTTTTTTTTTACTCCACGAAGCTGTACTTTTAGTAACGTGAAATGTGTTTTTAAATGTGACCTTTGGTGTGTTAAAATTTTGTTCCACGTGGACCATTACTTTTTCCAAAAACAGTAAATTTTTAGCTCTGGGTAGAGTATAGCCAAATTTTCTTTAAAAATGCATAACTTTTAGACGGTTGTGTATCGGATTATACAAGTTTGGTTTATTTTGTAAGTCTTGGGCCCCTGTACCACCCGCCTCTCTATTGACGTCTACTCCCGGAACATCCTTAACTGTATATGATATTAGAAGCGAAAGTATCACTGAAGTTAGTTAGTGCGTGATATTCTTTCTGCTAAATGTATTTTAATATTTGAATTCGCATATTTCGGTTTACTTATTTTAATACATTCATTTAGGCATTCCATATATTTATTTTTCCCTTAATTTTATATCCTTTAGAATTAAAAACAGTTTCCAATTTTTTTCGTAGAATATTATCCTTATATTCAAGGTCGTCATACACCATAACAATTATGTTATACAGTTCCTCTATCTCTATATTCAGACCTTCAATCACAATTTCATCAGTTATCCGGTTGTTAACTTTGCTTGTTATTTCTTGAGTTATTTTTAACGGTTCAATATTTTGAACAGTTAAGAGTAAGTTATTAAATATTTATCATCGATTTCATCACTAGTTAATTTTAATCTATTCATTGGTATTACTTCTTCCATTTCAACAAAAATATCTAAATAATATTTTATATCATCAAAATACATGTTGTATAATTCCTTTTCCTCTTGTACGCGAAATGGTTAAAAAGCGTTTTTAAAAATATCTTCAATAGTACTATAATTTACACATTCTTTCATATGATAATATTCACATTTGTTATCGGGGTTTTCGTCTGTATTATAAGTTGATAATCTTGTTATAATTATATTTTGCGTTGTGCCTTCAATTTTTTTAGTAATGATCTGTATGTAGTTAATTTGTGCTAACAACATATATTATACCATTCTTTTCAAATGTTTATTTTTTATTATGTAGTTTAGCGAGTTGAATATTTTTGTTTATTGCGTCTTGGAAGTTCTTGATATTTTTATATGAGTTCAATATCTTTAATTTTTAGTTTATTTTTTTAAATTATATAGCTAATTGATCATTTCCTTGTTTTATTAATTAAGAACTTTTGTAAGTTATATTCTCTAAATTTTCTAATTGCTGGTAAAATATCTTCTGTTTTCCAGTCTAGAAAATTTTCTGCTTGCTTAATTTTTTATTTTAAAACAAGAGAATATAAATTAGATTCGTTAATAAATTCGGTACGTGGGTGTTCATTTAATATTGGGAACGAAATGTTCCCCTTCAAAATTTCATAATTAATATAATTTTTTTCACTAACATGATCTCTAACTGCGTTTTTGGAATTTGTATATTCTAATATTGCAGCAACATACTTAGCCTTAAACCAAAGTTAATTATTTTTTTCAATAATTACAAAAACTTCTTTATTATTACACAAATGTTGATTGGTTTTTATGTCTAACAACCTTTCCATTTTTATTAAATAGTCGATTTAACTATACAAAAATGTATATACTATTTTTACTTCTTTTCAATTAGATAAAAGTCCCCACAGTAATATATTAATATTATCTTCAAGAATAACTCTTTTACTATCTTCGGCACTTATTGCTCTTTTTATAGACTCTAATGAAAGTAATTCATGTTTATTACTTCTTATAAAATTCATATTTTTGTACAATATTTCATTTTTGAATAAACAATTTTTGTAATCATTGAATGTAATTTCATTATTAACTACATTCATTTTCATGCATTTTGCTCTTTTTTAAACATTACCTTCAACATTTACAGCATATATTTGAGATTTCAAACCAATAAATTCTTCCCTTAATTTAACATTATTTTCATATTTCACTTTGCGAAAAACTTTTTGTTTATTTGTGAGATATTGTATCTATTATCTCTTTCATAAGCTGAAGTATCTTAAATGTTGGATCATTTCTTTCATATTTTCACAAAAATCATTTGTTTTTATACAATAAATAAATGCATCAGTATCCATAGAACATAAATCAAAATTATCTCAGTATTTTGGTTTCATAACATTATAGTGAATATCGTACATTAGAGTTTTTTATAAATCTAACATACTCATTCCAACATAAATTGGTTTGTTAAATCATAATTTTGTTTTACGCATATGTATTGTAGATAAAGATTCAGAAAATATAGTTCGATCATCCAAATTTGGTTTTGCAATTAATTAACTTATTTAACATTTGTACATAATCTAATATCAACTCTATTTCTTATGTTTTACATAGTTTTTTTTTAAACTGACTTATTCATTAATTTATCAAAATCTGTTTCAAATTTATTTTTGGCAGTTGTTCACGTTTCTGTGTTTAAATCAATGCATAATTACATCCAATCTGATTGTTTAAATGTTAATACTTAATCTGTGTACTTGTTTCAGTTTCATTCCTAAAAATAAATATTGTTTAAGATTTATATAATGTAATACATATTTTTCTTTATCATATAAAATAATTAATTTTTTTCTTTGTTTTCGACCCCGGAGTTGTTTTGTTTCCTGGGGCCAGACGAATATTTTTATATAAATTGTGTAATTCTTTTAGATATTCTAAATCTACTTCCAAAATGCAACCAACGTTAGAACACAATTCAAAGACTGCTTCAGCTGGCGCTGAATAATTTTTAAATTTAATATATAATTACTCCAATGATCTGTATCGTCGAGTATAAAATTTACCATTTAATATCAGCATATGGTATTCTAGGCTAAATATGAATCGCATACTATTGGTGCTTGATTTGACAGAGTCAAAGCTTTTGCATATAATTAAGAATTCTCTAATAACTTCTCCAATCATTAATAGTTTGTCATAATCTGTTAATATTCTGGAGTTGTAAAATACCAAGTGGGGTCTGATTTATGTTATTAAACAACATCTGTAAAATTTTCGAATATATCAGCTAACAATAAAACATCAACTTTAATGTATATTTTTTTATATTCGCCTAGATTTTTAATATTGAATGTTTTCCGAACGTTTTGTACAAATTCATAATCTTCATCAGAAATATTAGTTTTGTTTAAATTAGTATAAAATTTTTCTTTACACGGTAATTCTGTTTCATTAAATTTTTCTTCAGGATCCATATAATCGTATGGGTAAATACCTTTTCCATTACTAAATCAAGTCGATCGCATCCTGTTGGTGCTTGATTTGGAATTGTAAAATGATCTTCTGAAATATATTTGGAAGTTTCTCGAAATTGTTCTTTAGAAAGAATTTCAGAAAGAGAATCTAAACTAGAACCCATACATTTTAATGAATCAATAAATCTTAAATTTACTCCTTCTTTTATGTGTTTTGTAGTAGAAGCTAAAATTTTAGAAGTAGCATCTTCTAAGTTAGTTGCTTTTAAAATAAATTCATTTTTAGTTTTAAAAGATGCGTAATGACAGTCTCTCAAAATTATGACCCTCGAATATTGAGCGTGAAGTTTTAAATTTCCCTCTAAATCATTATGTTGCTCCAGTTCTTCTTTTATTTTCTTTATTACAATTTGTGTTATATCATTAAGAATTACGGTTGGATCTATTTCACCGGTTATATTTTCAATAGAACAGTTTTTTTAAAATTTATTTTCAAATTTTTGTATTTCATGTATCTCATAATTATTTATTGTATACATTTTTTTTTACTTAATATGCTGCTTTTCTATATTATGAACTCGCTTCGTGAACTTTTCTATATAATTTATTATAAGCTCCACAAATTTCACATTCTAGCATAAACTTTACACGTTTGGATTCTGGTTTTTTTTTGTTAATTTTTAAAATTATTTTTGGCTAATGGGGAAGTCCCTTTTTTAATATTAAATATGACGTTTTTCAAATTGCGCTATATTATTTAAAATGGTTTTTAGTGTTAAAAGTTTTTTCTTTACGAGAGGGTTTATAATAATTTTCACAAATATCACATTAAATTTTTCCTCTTGTATTTTTCTCCTCACTGTTCTTCAAGGCAATGGTTGAAGAACATCATGCATTCCACAATTTAAATGACTTTTTATATTTTTTGGTTTATTATAAATATTACAAATATCGCATCTCACTTCTTCTGAGGTGTTCTTCATTTTTACTTCTCGAGTATTTTTGTCCTAGTTTATAAGGGGAAAATCTTTATTTAAAAAGTAAAAACTCGTTTTCGAAATTACAATTATTTAATTTAATTAAATTTTTTAGAACTTTTCGTTTTCGTGTTTAAAAAATAATATTATTATTTCATAACGCCGCTCTATTTTCGGACGGCGCTTTAATTATGTTAAACTAGCTTATAAATTTTGAACACAAAAAAAAATTATAATTTATGAAAAACTGTTAGCAAAAATAGTTTTGTTTAGACGTATTCTGGAACCACCAAATCTCTTCTACTCTAGACTAAATTTTAAAAAAGTTGTTTATTTAGAGTATAAGGGATTTGAAGGTTCTAGGATGAGGCACATGAAACGAAATTTTAAATTACTTTCTTGCAGGGGTTTAAAATAAATGTGACATAGTAAATTTTGACACAAATATGAAAAATGTCGTTCCAAAACATCTAGACCTACTGTTTGGTAAACAATATATGCATCTCAAATCAATAAGTTTTTATTCTCTCCTTCATTAACTTATGATGTAACAGAAACACGTGTTCAGTAGTGGTAGTCCTGGATGTGTGTGTTAACTTGTGAAGTATGAACGCCTCACGAAGGCCGTTACAGCTTCAGAAAGTTTTACAGTACACGTAAATGTAAGAAGGTAAGAAGTGTGATCTGTTCTGTTTTCCGTGTACCAATGTCCTTTTAGGCAGTATTGTGTGGAAGTGGGTTGAGCGGGGCCCTCACATTGGTAATGTTGTAAGGAACACCAGTCTCCCCGCAGTGGGTTACATTGTGTTTTCTAAGCAGTTTCCGAACCTAAACAAGGTGGGTGGAGGGGGATGTCTCGACCTCGCCCTGTCAGCGTCTGTGATGTGTGTGGTGTTGATAGCAGCCACTCACTGCCTGTCATTGCCTGTGACGAGTTGAACTTCCTCACGAAACATACAGTCAAGAAGGGCTTATAACAAACACTGTGCGGTACACAGCATCCAGCTCCAGGACAGGTTGTAGGGTGATGATATCAGAAGTGACATACCTGTTGATCGTCCGGCGCAGAGCTAGCGTGACCTTGTTGTACAGCAAACAGTGTAAAAGTATCACCAAACTGAGACTGAATATTCTCTCTGGGATAACAGCGATGTCCACACATGATGTCGTCTCGGACCGGAAGTTAAACACACGCACGTTGGCTGAATTTAGAATAAAGGCCAAGACTATTGGGAACCTAATGGCCATCGTTTGAACGACTTCTCCTTGATTTACGTAATCATGGCGCAGCTAGTCGCGATTGTCAATTTTGTTTGAGATATCAGAGCATGCCACAGAATAAATAAGGTGTCATAGACAAATCACTTGGAAGTTTTGCTAGTAACTCCTCGAAGCCATTTACCTACACGCCAAAGGTAATATATTGTTTTATTTGATTTGTTCGTCAAATATACAATATTTTCTTCACGTGTTTCAAGACACGCAAGTCAAATCAGTATTTCGCACCGCTGAGAGACAACTTGTCATCCGAATCATAATAATGTTTAAGTTTTGGAATGCACGGCCCAAAACGGTTGGGATCCCAGTTGTAACAAATTATTTCATAGAGTAAATATTTAGTCTATGAAGTTATTTTACGTGACTGATAAGGTTAATAACTCTCCTACGTTGGAAAGTATAGTATGTGTTTTGTTATGTAGAGTTTGACACAGGAAAACACTCTGCCGCTAGTTTCACTGCTGTAGCCAGGAGGTACTGAACTGTATACGAGATCGTAGTAAAATTAATTTTAACTAAGCGTGATAAAGACAAAACCAGAATTAATTTAATGGACACCATTAGTGTGACGTCACACGTTGATGCTGGTTCCAAACACTCTGAGCCTATGCTAACCTGTAATATTATTTTAATATTATTTAAACGCTTTTAACTTCATAAGTTGTAACAATCTCCACCCTTTAAGATATCATTTCTGAACAATGCATGCTATACAAGGTGCATGGTCCAACATAAATGTTTCTTGCTATAAGTAATTAAATTCTTTCATCTGCGACAGTAACAATTTACGTGGGAAGTCCTGCCGAACTGTTGTCTGGCATTATTTAGGCCTAAACGAAATAACTTGTACATTTTTAACGTAGTTACAAAAATTAAATCGGGAAGTTAAATTGTGTTTTCAATATTAAACATTCGAATCAAACATTTGTTTGGAACCAGTGCCTTCGTGTGATGTCACAACTAATGGAGTCCATTTAATTTCAAAGTTAAAACCCAAGGCCGTAAAAGAACAGGTCTGGACACTCGCCTGGAGACTTGACCCCTTGTTGTCTGGCTGCAGTTCACCAAGTTACCAAGAGTGTTGTGCGTCTTTGGCGCTGCAGTCAAAGCGGTCGGGCTCAAACTCCGCCCACTTCCCTCCCCTTCTTACAGTGTTTACATTATAAAGATAAACTATTTATTAATACGTATTTATTTTTATCAATTTATGAAATACTTCCTTCGTTTTTAATCCTAAAGTATGGCTCCAGCAATCTTTATTTACTTTATAATGTAAACACTAAAAAAAAAAAAAGTGGGCGGAGTTTGAGCCCGACCGCCCTGACTGCAGCGCCAAAGACGCACAATATTCTCGGTAACTTGGCGAACTGCAGCCAAACAACAAGGGGGACAAGCAAAATACATTGGTAGATAGGCGAGTGTGCAGACCTGTTCTTCTACGACCGTGTTAAAAACAAACCAATTTTGGCTTTTAAATTCCTAACTTCATGTAACTCAAAATTGAGGAAAGCTCTGTGATTGGTCAGTTAACAATTCGTACGTATACCAGCGCTCAAGCGGCAATAATGTTCCCTGAGCCAAACTTTTAACATAGATTTCATATTTGATGACATTGTGTAAGTATTAAGAACACAAAGAACACAGGATTAGGTTGTTTGCTGATTATACAGTTCTAGTCTTAGAGCATGGATAACTAGAGATAGCTTGGTGCCTTTGTCGTGAAACCTACATCTAGCGATAGGCAAAATATACGAAAACCGCTACAAAATAATTAATGTTGCGATATCTCTTTGTAAAGACCTTGAGAAATGAGATTTATTTACCATTGAACCTTTTACAATCAATGCACAACATATTTAGTTTTATTCATTCTTTAAATTACTGGAAAACTAAAATGCCAAGACAATGTAAACATAACATGTAAACAAACTCTTATTTTACACGAAAATGAACGTGAATAGATGTGTGCTGGTAATATGCGACAGTGAATCATTCTGCATATGCTTCTTTAAATGTGAGTGACATTTAAATACAATATGCTCACTGCTATGTAGTAATAATTATGAAACCTGTTTTGCTTGGTGCATATCAACAGCTGATTAGATCTAGGAATCACTTCACAGCATGTAGAGGGATATGCAATCAGCTCTCTAGTTGTTATTTATGCTCTACGATTCTAGACAATAGTGGCACTTGTCTTGAAGATGTCATTTATGTTACAAATGGATAGGTATGCTGTAATAGTCATTGTATGAAAGTTAACAGATTTAAAGTAAACAAGAATAAATATAAATGTATGTTGGTGTCTAAGAAGTGCGTAATAAATTATAATCTTTGCATTATGATATGAAACTGGATTGGGTGGATAAAACGAAATATTTAGAGGTACTTTTGGACAGGTATTTAAATTTCAAGAACCAAGTAGGTTATATTGTTAAAAAGATTGGAATGTTATAAAGAATAAGTAAATATATTTCTGCATTTTATAATATATATAGTACACTAACTAGGCCACACTCTTTGTACTGTAATTCTATATTTAGTTCAGTAAACAAAGAAGATTTGTATTTATTTCAGAATCAGCAGAACCGGTGTATGATAATTGTACTAAACAAAAGAAATAATACTAGTAATGTGAGTATGCTTAATGAATTAAATTGGCTTGCACTTAGTGAAAAGATATAGTCTTTCAGATTCTTGTAAGTTTATTTAATATGAACAAAGGATTGGCACCAGAACACATGCTCCAGTGCTGTATTACTAATAATATGAACTACAATACAAGAAATAAAAATATATATTCATGACAACAAAGGACTCAGCTAAAGGGAGAAAGTGTATTATGTTAAATGGGGATAAAAGGTCAGTTAACAGAGGGTGGAGGGGGGTTGGAGTGTGGA
>PNEQ01053193.1:0-57970 GCA_003012365.1 Medauroidea extradentata
CGAATTACGTCGCAAGTTGGTTCACACGCACAACTTCGCCCGGCGACACCTTAAGATCAACACCGACAGGATGAAGACTCGCTACGATAGGAATGCACCAGATGAAACATTCCAAGAAGGTCAACTGGTGTGGTTATACAACCCTCAGAGAAAGAAGGGGTATTGTCCCAAGCTGCAGAAGAATTGGGAAGGCCCTTATCAAATAGTGAAGAAGATCAATGATGTTGTATTTCGGATTGTTCGTCGAGGCTCTCGGGCGAGAGGACCTAAAGTTGTACACATCGACAGATTGGCCCTCTACGATGGACCTGAGGCTGCTGTGTATGTTCGGGACGAACAGACTTAAGGAGGGAGCAGTGTTGCGTGCCATGTACCTAGAGGCTAGTGGTCGGCGGCAGTTTCGTAACGCCTTGAGGGCTGGCCAATGATTCAAAGCCCGGGTGGCTCATAGTGGGAATCCCACCGAAACTACGTCATAGGTACCTGTCCCAACTGCGTCTTAACCCTTCGAGGGCGGCCGACGTGACTACAAGCACATCCGAAACATGATGAAATATCTATTTTTAGACCCCTGTAATTCGGGGAACACGCGACTGTCTGGGCTAGTATAAAAGCACAGAATCGGCACATTTGAGGAAAGTTCGCTATTGGTTGTGCTAGAGGAAGGTGCTACGCCTGTGGAGAGAGACTGGTGAAGACATCTTGGTGACGTCAGAGTCTACTGTGAAGCGGCAGGCGGCTACCTTCGGAGCAGTGTTGGGCGAATCAAGAGGACTGCTGCGGTGGGCTGACAGGCGAAGAGGAGGTGCGCGACGGGAGTCGAACCGAAGACCTCAAGAGTGAAGACAGTGGTGCACTCGGGGTGCTGCGCAGCACATGGTAAGCCATCACCACTTCGGGCTGATAAGGTTGTACATTGTCATTATTAAAAATACTGTTGATTGGATATATGACTGAATTTTATTGTGATTTATAGTGTTTAATTAATTGATGGTAGACATTTCTTGTGCTTTAATTGTCAAAGTTAATTAACGTGTCTGTGACACAGGAGTAATTTTGTGTATGAGTAATTGTGTTGTGAGAGTTCTAGTTGATTACTGTTTTGTGTATTTCGTAGCTTTGTGAGCTATTAAATCCAGTACTTAATTTAACTCTTTTATTTGTAATTATAATACCTCTATCCCAAAGAACTCATGGGAATTGCCCACATTTAAAGTTTGTGCTCTCAAACTTGTAACAGTATTGTCACCGATTACAGACATTTTGCTAGCCAAAACAAATTCCGTGCATGTCAAGATTAAATGTTGTTGTGAGTCCAATCTTAAATACTTAACGTAAGTGCTTGTGTTCATACGTTAAGTGTGGTTGTGAATCAACATTAAAACTTGGTATAAAGTGTGTTACAGTTTGATATGTTTGGTTAATGAAATACATTATTATTTTGTCTGTAAACTAATTGTAAATGCCCAATTTACTATATAAACTCTCAGTGAGTTATTTTCACAGTGAAATGTTTGTTAAAATTGGTATACAGTAATTCAGTGTTTCAAAATTAATAACTATCTTCTAATGAAGTTAAAAAATTTGGGAGTAGCAGTTAGAATGTTGAAAATAATATTTCAATATATTAGATGGCATTTATAGTGGACATCCTCAGATATGTAAATTTAAAATCTTACTAGAATAGAATTGGAAATTGAATAAATCAAGTAGGCCTTAAAACTACAGTGCTTGCAATTAATTTGCCCCCTCTCCGGCTAAAAATCCCAAGATTTAGTCATTCAATGACCAAAGATAAGTAAGCAAAATATTGCTAGTGGCAGCCATTAAGTGTCAGTGGGTGCGTAGTTATAGTTCGTCCATTCAATAGGGACCTGAACAATTCGCATTATCTTTTGGGTACCAGATAGCTTCCAAACAAGTGTAAGTTCGCGTCACTTTTGCAATTACATTATGCGTGTCTGACACTTTCTGAATGACGCTGAAATAATAATAAAGAAGCATCTGATTGCAGGTTCAACAATGTGGTATCACTGCGTCAGCGAACAGCTACTTAGCAGCTGCTGCCTACTTCAGCACTCAGATATTTTTGGACGCTAACCTACAGGTCAATGAACCTGCCAAATTTGTTCTGTCTCTAAACAATTAATAGTGTCTTATTACGCAATATAAACCTATTAGTTATAAAACACTTTGCGTGTTGAGTACAGATGAGCAAGTTCCAGCTCAGATGGAACGAGGCTGGCATGTTGCAATCTCGCCCTACAACCCTCACACCGCAGGTAGCATGGTGCCATGACTCATCCCGCCAATCATACTTCCAAGTTTCTCTTTCCATCTCTCTCTCTCTCTCTCTCTCTCTCTTTCTAGCTCACATCCTCCCAGACAAAGCACCACACTGGGCCGCGCCAGGTCATTTGTCACTTCTTCTACAGGTAGGCAGTGCTACTTGCTTGGCCATCAAAACGGTGAGTTTCGGTCAGCGTCCACGAGGGCCGTGGTGGGAATATTACCGGTGGAAACGTCCGGCCGCCAAAACTCACATCCTACTGCGCAGCTACCTTATGACGTCACGCGAGTTGCACGGGACAGAAATCTAGCACAAGTCAGTACACGTCTGACATCCCGCACGTGCACAAGACAGTAGGCTACACGTCCCGCGCGTACTGGCCTGGGCCCACGCGGCCGCAAAAACTCTTCAACTTAACTCATCATCAATCGAAAAATATTCAGTCAAATAACTAGTAAAATTTTTGCTACATATTAATAATATGTCCTGCCAAAGAATAAATCTGGTAGTTTTCTTTTCGTAAATTATTTTATATTAAAAACAATATTTAAAAAATGTGCTGATAACTACTTACAGAAAACTGCAGGGAAAATTATATTAAGCGAGAAACTTTTTGATTTTTTAAGATAGATGGGTGGTACCAGTGGATGAGGAAACTCTAACTGTAATTTTAATGTCCTCTTCGAAAAGTTGCGAGATAAGCCGGATTCACACGTTTACAGATGGTCCAGAACATACAGAACAGACAGTACAGATGACCGTTTATGCGTATACAGATCTTCGGTGTACCCATGATTCAATTCGTGTTTGTACTTTGTTTTGTAAACATGTAAAGTTGCGTTTGTGGGCGTGGCATTTAATGGAATATTTTTAACTTTTAGCACGAGACATCTTAATGCAGCTATTAACTAATTCATTTTGCGGGTATTTGTGTGATAATTAAATAATTCGTAATTTAATACGACATAATTCTGTAGTAATTATTGGAGTAGTGCAAATGAGAAGTGACAAGTGTTTTTACCGACTTGACTTAAATTTATACTTGTGTCTCATATAAAATAAATGTGATAGAGATGGGAATCAATATTTTCGATAAGTTTATTTGTGTTTAAAATCAAATAAATATCTTCCGAAAAGAAGACACTCAAAGCAAAATTTATAGTGTGTCGGCAAACTGAAGAAGCCTCCATACGAAAGTTTGCACCAGCAGTTATATATCAGGTAAGTCATGTACTTTTTTCATTTAGTTAGGTATTTGACTGTTGCGAAATAAAGCTTTTTTTTTAGAAGAAAATAAACTTTACATAGTAGTGTTAAGATTCGACACAAACAGATCAGTCCTGTTATTCACTATCCTAATTTTGTGGGTGTCTACATTCAGTCAAGTCATAGTGGGAAGATAAATAAAAATATAGTTATGAGTAGGCATATCTAAAGAATATAAATAGGCTAGTTTTTAGCATTTGTCAAAGAAGGGAAACTGAATACGACTGAAGGGGATAGACAAATTTTAAAATTGTGTTGATGTTGTAAGTTACAGGTTTATGAGTTCAGTTATGTTAGTGTATCAAAAAGAACTATTGTAAGTTAAAGGATTAGGTAAAGAAATGGGTAGCAGGGTGGGTGAAAGATAAATGGAGAAGACCAGGGCAGGCTGGTGAGGATGAAGGGAACATTTGGCCATCAGTAATGTTGAAGGAACTTGAGTGGAACTCATTGTTCGAAAGGAGAGGAGTGTTAAAGCTGGTCAGGGTGTACAGCGTGGTAAACTGAGAGGGAGGTTAAGGTATGTTAGGCTGCCTATTAACTAAGGTAGAGTAGGAGAATAGGAAATACTAGTGAAAAGGTTCAGAGTAGAACAGAGTGGGTACTAGTTTATGCTTAGGTTGGTGAGGAAGTGGAATTTGCTGTAGGAGTAGCAAGCGAGGGTGGTTAGAAGGTAAAGGAGCTTTTGTTAGCTAAAAAAATCTTATTATTTTTGTAACACATCCAAAACAATGTTATGTATTGTTTTACAAAGATAATTTTTTACTGTTTCAGGAAAACTACTGTCAAGAGTATTTCCCATACCCTTATGGCGTACCATTTGGTTTATGAGACAACAACAAGTATTATTTCTTCGTAGAGGTATAAGAGGATGGTAACCAGAGACTCATCAACTGTGCTACCGCTGTCAACAACTAGTCCTGAACTGCAGCTTCCTGAAGATGGCGTGTCACCAGTTGTCGTGGAATTGTAGGTGTATGTGGTAGACAAGGTTGTGTGCGAGTGCTCAGACTGATTCTGTGAAGTTGTACAACATTAGTTAAGTGAGTGGAATATGGTGAAGATGGCTGTGTTTCCTACCACTGCATTATAAGTTATCGTCAAAGTGCAGCACATAAGTAGGCCTCAGTACTTAGTTTAGTTAACTTTAGTTCCAATGTTTCTTTTTTTCTTTTTTATTTTACATCAAGATACAAGTCAAGTTTTGTATTAATTGAATGAGTGGGCATTTGGAAGGGTGGATTTTCCCAACTTGTTACAGGAACACAAAATTCAATAGTTAATTCTTGGAAAAAATATATAAAATACTAGATTTTGTCTTCGTTACCTAGCAGTTGTCATTACTGAGTAAATAAATTTGACACATCTAAAAATATATTGTGTTGCTGGTTTTATAGCTATTTTTTAACATATGAGCCACAGTGTGGTAAAATAAACATTAAATTATTAAGAAATGCTCATCTACTTTGTCGTAAACATTTTCAGCATGTTTTTGTATAGTATGATATGGGCTACTGATTTTAATATGCCTGAACTGTACATTTACAACTATTTTTCAATAAATGCTTTAAAATTTATCTCCCTCGATTGTGAAATTAAATTGTTATTTTTTGAGACAAAAACGATGTGAGATTATTGATCATTCAAGTAGCAAAAAAGAATTAATTCAAATTTGTGTGTCTGAACTTGGGGTGCTTACTGTATCCCTAGGAAATGTGTAACTGGCACACACTTTGTAAAGGTTTTGCAAAAGTAAATAATTGCAGTGTTCCAATGAAAGTAGTATCCAAAATAATGTATATACTGTATGCACATTCAGCTATCTAACACGCATCATTGCCAAGTGTGTAGTGCAGCAGTTAAAAGTCAGATCTATATTTATGAGGCATATGTATTCTTGCTCACATGTAATGCTTGTGCTGCTGTGTTACAAAATTAGGTTCTGTTATCCTTCAGTTTGAATTACAACGTAAACTGTTTATGGGCTATTAAAATAAATTTAACTCATTTTCAAACCATTCCGTTCAATAATCCTGACACATAAGTTAGCCCTAATGCCTACAAATTAAAAAAAAAATACTGTTGAAATCATAAATTTCATTGATGCATTCAGTGGTCCACTGTAACGTTCTTCTCATATAAATTATGTTTCCTAGTTGACGCTCACTGAAACACATACAGTACCTAGTATTACTGCACACACCTTGCGAGTACAGCTGTCTGTCCGGTGAGTGAAGGTATGGTAATTTTTTCCATTTGTGACAGTCAAAAAATAACAGGTAAGTGCAATACTGCTGCAAGGGAAATTTGAAAACTTGAGATCAATGTTTGGCTAATTTTTTTAATGATTACAATTTATTGCAGATTTCTGAGTTTCAACTTTGTACCTTCCATACACGTAGTTGAAAAAGTTATAAAAGAACTTACATTTTTGCAGCTTTGTAGAGAGTTGTAATGTGTGTGGAGGAAAACTGAGTAGGGTAAACAGTCTATTCTTTGGAAGTATTTGATGTATTGGATTTGACTGGTTGAGTTGGTTTGTACTGTAATAGGGTGAATAGAAACAACTTCAGAGCAAAATGTTAGGTCACGGAGAGAACTTAAAATGTAGCAAAATTTTATTTGAGAAAAAAGTGTAAGCTAGGAACTTGTTTTTAATTTTGTTCCTATTCACCTAGTTTTACAGTTTTGTTCATATTCACCCAGTTTTACAGTACTGCACAATGGTACAGCCAATGCTTGAACATGTGGCAGCAAGTGTGATCTATACGTGGAAGTGTAGGTGCAAAGAAGCTCAGAAAAATATTGAATGGTATGTGGTAGAGTACACTGGGGCAGGGTAGAGAAGAAGAAGGTAACTGTACACTATCTGTAATGATGAAGGAACTGAAATGGAGTGCATTGAGAACTAAAAACAGTTGATGTAAACAGTTAGCAGGTTTGTTAAAGGATATGGTTCATGCAGTTGATGAGGAGAAGCAGGCGTAGCTAGAGCTAGAGAAGGGCAGTGAGATGGGTGATGAATAAATGGAAGAGGCAGGGTCAGTCTGGTGAGGAGGAAAGGAACTTTAGGCCTAGTGTGATAAACGGGGAGGTAAGATGCGGCAGTTTGGCCTGCAAAATAAGGGAAAATGTAGCAAAAGTAGAAAATTCAGAGGGTGTGAAGAACGGAGAGGGGTTGACAGTCAATGCTGGCGAGGGAGTGGAATGCACTGCAGGAAGAGTTTGTGGCTGTGAAGGAGGTTGGAAGGTATAGGAGGGGACTGGAGGATTAGTGCTGTGAGGATGGGGAGTAGTCTGATCACCACCGGGCTTTAGCCCTACTGTGAGTGTAAAATGTTTTATAATAATAATAATTATTATTATGAATTGAGAGGGGCGGACAGGGTTAATTGTTACCTGACAACGACAGGGTATAGGTAGAAGGGAAACAACAGTGAGAAGATTGAAAGGGTTTGGAGGAGAATGTGGCAGTGTAGGATTACAGAGTACAGTATATTGTAGTTTATTACATCTATCAGATATTTTTGTGTACATCTTTGAATAAAGATATTGGTTTGTTATTTAGTTAGTTTTATTAGCCTCCTCGTATTTCCAGTGCATACCAGAATTGTATGTTTAATAGTGTGAATTGATGATTGAAAAGGGCTGGAAATTTTAGAAAGAGTATTTTATAGGGGCAGGTAAGAGTAACCTTGCCACTGACAGTTTGCATTTATTTTTTATGGAATAGAAATTTTAATGACCTGGGAGCTGGGAAGTAAGTGATAGGGTCAGATGAACTTGCCACTGGGTGGCCACCGAATTGCAATTGACGTTTTCATGAGTTATCTTGTTCAAATTCTCTTCCCCATTCCATATTTGGCTGAATTATGCATGTATGTTAATGCTTTATGCTGTCACCACACAACCAACATGACCCCCCTCCCTCTATAAACTTTACACAATTACACAACACCCTCCCTTCCTCGACGATAGGCAACAGCCCCATCCCGTGCCCCCTTCGGCTCGGTTCAAAAGAGGAATAACAAAAACTTCCAACAACTTGTTTTCGTTTGTCTCCCATCCCAATCAATCATTGCTATTTTCCCGACATAGAAGAAACTCTTTGAACTTATGAATTTTAAATTATTTTTTAAGTTTCCAATCCCCCTGAAATTTCTATGACTCAACCTGCGTCATAAAGCCCCGCTCCCTTGTGGGCACCAACGAAATAAGATTGACTGCAGATGACAGTTTATTACATACAGAAGTTGGCAGAGGAAACAACGCAGGAGGATTGATAGGTTGTGATCTTGGGCAGCGGAAACCAAAATGAAGACTAATGTACGTAAAACCAATTTGGTGAGGTTTACTTGGAGGGGGAGTGGTGAGTCTCTGTATGCAGTTAATTCTCAGTCATCTGCAAACAGTCTTGGAATATGCTGCCACACAGTGTGATTGATCCCTACGTGGAGGTACAGGAGCAGCAGAATGTGCAGAGAATGGCAGCAAGATGGGTGTGAATAAATGGAAAAGGCAGGGTCAGGCTGGTGAGGTGGAAAGGAACTTTAAGCCAGAGCCAGGACGAGTGGAATGGGATTGTGTTTATCCTCTATATGTTGCACTGTGATTGGTCGGCACAAGAACACATTTTCCTCGAAGTGCAATACCCGGACTGCCAGGATTCCAGAAGGTTGATAATGCGCAAAATATAGCTCAACATACTGAGCACTCCCATTGTGGTTTACCTCACCACGATGTGAGAAGATTTTCCTCGTTCTCTTCTTAAGCCATGCCATGAAGTTAGCTCCAACTATTTTTCCACTGCATACTAAACACCTGCGAAGCTCAAGTTTTATTTAATGTTGTACCAGTAAGGTAACCCTAAAGAAGATAAAACACTTAAGGAATTGTAAATCCATATTAGAAGATCAAATGTGCAAAAAATTACTGCAGGATACTGTTTCTGTTGGATATTACTGAGTGTCACCAATGGAACATAAGTTTCTGCTGCGCAGCACCCCGAGTGCACCGCTGTCTTCACTCTTGGGGTCTTAGGTTCGACTCCCGTCGCGTACCTCCTCTTCGCTTGTCAGCCCGCCGCAGCAGTCCTCTTGGTTCGTCCAACACTGCTCCGAAGGTAGCCGCCTGCCACCTCACAGTAGACTCTGACGTCACCAAAATGTCTTCATCAGTCTATCTCCACAACCATAGCACTTTCCTCTAGCACGACCAATAGTGAACTCTCCCCAAATGTGCCGATTCTGCGGTTTTATACTCCTCGAAACAGTCGGGGAATAACCGCATTACAGGGGTCTAAAAATAGACATTACTACATGTTTCGGACATAAATTGAGTAACGTAGGACACCCTCGTATGCTTAAGACGCAGTTGGGTCAGGTATCTATGACGTAGCTTCGGCGTGACTCCCATCACGTAGCCGCTTAGCTTATGAATCAGGGGCCAGTCCACAAAGTGTTACGAAACAGCCGCCGACCACTGGCCTCCTGGTACATGGCACACAACAATATAATATTTGTCTTTCATCTGCCATTTAAGTTTTTATTTTTTTAGGCAGGTGATCTGTCTAAAGACAGGCATTAATCCCTTGTAAGAAATAAGGAATTGTTTACTCCTGATGGGCCGAGTGAGGTGGCCCAATGGTAACACGTTGAAATTGCTTCGGGAGGACTCGGGTTCGATCTCCAACTCCTACCATACTGATAATTTGGTTTTACGCGGCTTTCCGAAACTCTAGGCAAGTGCTGGGATGATTCCTTAATAAAGGCCATGACCGACTCCTCTCTCAGCTTCTATCATTGTATTAAAGTTGCACCGTCTCTTAATGTCCTCGCTGTCTATGAGACGTAAATCCCACTTACTTTATCATTTCTACCGATGGATACTTTTTACAGATCAAAAGACGTAGTTAAGGTGCAAAAATCGATATCGCTTGAGAAAGTTATATTTGTGTCAAGTTGGGTGAAAATTTTATTTAACCTACGAAATTAACAAAGGTTCATAACTTTTCTACGGTGGTGGATCATGAATACCTTTAAATATACTGTATGAATAGTTTAGGGCTGTTATTTCGTAAAATAGTTCTCTTGATGAAATGAATATTGCACATTATTAATTTGCAGTACTGTAACGATTTCGACCAACTTTAACGTGTCAGTTAAACTTTTGCAGAATATGTTAACAATTCGTCTTAACAGACTGACATACTTTTATTTAAATATCCGTGATATAGTTTGTGCGTTAATTTGTACTAGGCTCATCATAAGAGCTTCTGTTTACTCACGAAAGTATTTCTGCCCCAACTAGTTTTATTAAGTAACGTGCACATCTGCAGCTATGTTTCATGGTAGTATCACGGATGCTTTTACTCTCACGCTTCTTAGGGTTCTACATGCAAATCGCCGATATGTAGTGCCGCAGTAATCCTATTTTGATTGGCCCAGTCAGATGAAAGACGTGGCTGCACAAATCCAAGCTGCCAACCACTAAGAAGAGCTGCAGAGGTGCGTTCCAAGCATTGAAATAATAAACTGAGGATGAAATCATTTCACCAAAAGACAGTGGCTCTACTCATTAGTTGTAAGGTTACTTCTTCCTTCAAACTAATTTGAAACTTTTCAAAATTTTGATAGATCTTAACCGAACTAAAAAGAAGTGTTGGATTAACGTAGTGGCGCACACAGAGGCTGCCAGATCTCCATCTGGTAGGAACCCACCATACACATTGTGGAAAAATCTTAAGTTAAACTACGTAGCAGTAAAAATAAAAGGAAAATTATTTATTGCAATAAGATGACAGCCCATTTCCACAAAATTGATTAAATAAAAATTGTTCTGGTGACATGTATTCGCAACCTAAATCAACCTAAATGAAGTTATACTATTGTGAATATCCACAGCGACTGACTAAAATTCTACACTTTCTGTGAAAGATAAACTTAGCTTCACAGTTGTATCAAAAATTACTGTTAGGACAGTGAAACTAGGTATATTGTTTATCTTCCTTTGTTAATTCTGTATTCAAAGACATTTCAAATATATTACAGAAAATATTAGCACACATCCTTTTCTAGTAGACTGGTATCGAGTCCAGCACCTGCAGATTAGCTCGCTTTCTTCTGGCTGAAATTTAAGATATGAATTTTTTTATAGCACCAAATGTTGTGTGAAAACAATCCAACTTTGATTTCTGTTCAAAGTTATGTGAATGTGTGCTAGTGAATCCTATCTCTGTATTTAGTGTAAACAATTTCTTAAGGTATATAGCATTTTTTCATTTAAATCTCTTGGAATACTATACCGTCTCTACTTAAACGTTAACATAGCCCGAGTCACAGTAAAATTGTATTTTCCAACACAACATTTTGGTGGACAATTTGGTAAAATTCGGGGTTTATAGCCACCAATAACGTACTGTAAGTCAAAAATTAATTTGTTTAACGAGAAAAAAATTTAAACGATATGGGAATACAATATTAATTTGGCCTATAGTCTTGTTAGTACTGAGTGGCTAGTCGTGGAAACTGTACGTTGCAGCCACATGATTCTGACTTCGACTATCCTTTAGCGAACGCCCTGCCCAATGGTTTTCAAATATTCAAAATCGATATTTAACAACTCGTAAAGGGTTGTTTTTAAATGTATCGAACGTGTCTTCAAATAGCTTTACGGGCTTGATAGTTGTACAAAAAAAATAGGTGGGGTATGAAAGGTATCGACCAGGGTCTATTTTAGCTGTTGTTTTGGTTACGTCTTATGTTAACGTTTTTCCCGTCAATCAGAGTATTCCTTCTGCTAAATTGAGCTTGAAACAAGGAGGAGATAGAGGACCCGCCCTCGTGACACATTGAACGTGTGTAAACGTTACTCTGGGTGCTCTTTGTACACCTCAAACAAAAGTTCTACCGTTCCCAGACTCACCTCATGACTCCTTGAAAATTATTAATAAGCATTGAACAATTGAGTGGAGTTGTACAAACTTTACGGAAATAACGAACTTAACCACGTTTCGTTTACTTGCTCAGCTTATTCTCAAAGACGATATGTGATTTTAAAAGATTTTCCCGTCTCGAGTACATTCAATAATTTATAAACATTTATGGGTAGTAGCGGAAGAAAACAACAACTGTGACGTAATAGAAGAATTTTTCAAATAAATTTAACATTAGTAACAACGGTACATCACATGCGAGCATTTCCTACAATACGGCGTAAGTTAACTACAAAAAAAAAACAGGCCTGAATAAAAATAATCATGTTTTATAACCTACTATAAGAAATGCTCGCCGATAAGTGTAACAGAGCAACAATCCGTGTGTTAAATGTATACGAAACTTGTGTTTTGTAATGTACTCATTATTTTTTAATGTATGTGTAGTTTATTAAGTTTTTTATGTATGGTAATGTTTATAAAAGAGCGAACAAATGCACATGAAAGCTGCAAAATAAATAAATAATACAAACGTATGAACTGGCAGTCACAATTCCAGTCAAAACACTGCACAAACAAACTCTTCGTGAATAAAGTAATATAAGAAAAAGCTTGAAGGCAATTAAATATATTCTTTATTGGTCATAGAATATGATAAGGACATGTACTGTACACAGAAGAAAGTAGTTACAGAGAGCCAACAGGTTGACATGCCACAGTTTCGCGATTATTGTCGCTGATCTCCTTTCAAGAATTCAATAGAGTTGAATGCCCTGTGCAAATACACTTTCTGTGCGAAATTGTGTCCTTTAATATGAAGAAAAGAGACAAAGAGACGATTTAGTCTTTAAAATAGACCAGGAATCCAATTTTCTGGCTTTTACATAATTTACACTGTAATCTTGAAAGTTCTGTAAAACTAAATACCAATGGGACTGTTTGGGAAGAACACATAACAAATAAATACACGGAAACTACCGGAGGAATAGGAAATAAATTCCAAAAGACTGGACACAAGTACACTAACTCACTGAGCCACCATCTTTTATTTACTTCATGATTACAACTGGTTGCTATGACTTGTTTACATCCATAGAACATTCAACATTCCACCCACCTAAAATAACTATTTTAATCACAAAAAAAGATCACATACAATATTTAGAACATTGTTACTCATTTATAGGTACAAGACATAATTTGATGGTGGAACGTTTTAATTCGCCATTTACAGTTTTCACCTTGACCACCCTCACAAGTCCATCTTGTTTTGGATACACTTGTGTAATTCTGCCTAAGCACCTGTTCAATGGTATGTTGTCCTGCTGTATGATGACAAGGTCACCGACACTCAAGTTCTTCTGTACAACTGTCCACTTCCCACGTTATTGAAGAGTATTAAGGTATTCCCTCTGCCTTCGTTTCCAGAAATGCTGACCAATGGCTTGAAAAAGTCTCCAGCATGTCAAATAGGTTCAATTGTTTTGAGTGAGGTCGTCTTAGAGGCCTACTAATTAGAAAGTGTCCAGGGGTTATAGCCCTTAAGTCAGAAGGATCAGAGGACAAGGAACTTAGAGGCATTACTTTTTTAGGTACTGACGCGAGCACCACATCAGTGTTTCTACTTGTTATATAAGTATCATCGGCTGATAGAAAACAAATGTTACGCCTTTTCACCCCTTAAGGCGTCAAATTTCGAAAAACAAATTTTAATTTTTCACCTTGCATGTTATAAGGTCAGGTATCCAAGTGAAGTAAAAATCGTGACTACAGCTCATTTTGTCAAAGCAAAATCAACCATTAATTAAAAATCACATATCACCCCTGTACAATACTAAGTGTTTTAATTTTGAGAAATCTTTAAACATCTTTGCAGCCATTTACCTAATAATCGTCCTGAATCAATAATAAACTGAATACCTCGTATATATTTGTATGTGTGTGTGTGTGTATATATATATATATATATATATATATATGTGTGTGTGTGTGTATATATATATGTATATATATATATATATATATATATATACACACACACACATATAAAGTGTTGCATTCTGTGTGTAAGGGCCAGGTGGTTGGGGGATGTGTCGCAACACCGCGTGGACTGGCCCATGATTCATCAGCCGGGCGGCTACGTGATGGAAGTCACGCCGAAACTACGTACTAGATACCTGTCCCAACTGCTCTTTTACCCTACGAGGTGGCCTATGAGATTCAAGTCACGTCCGAAACATGATGAAATGTCTATTTTTAGACCCATGTAATTCGGGGAACCTCTGAAGTTTGGCCGGAGTATATAAGCCCAGGATCAGCATATTTGGAGAGTTCACTATTGGTCGTGCTAGAAGAAGGTGCTATGCTTGTGGAGAGAGACTGGTGAAGATATCTTGGTGACGTCAGAGTCTACTGTGAGGCGGCAGGCGGCTACCTTCGGAGCAGTATTGAACGAATAAAGAGGACTGCGGCGGGCTGACGAGCGAAGAGGTGTGCGACGGGAGTCTAACCGAAGACCTCAAGAGTGAAGACAGCGGTGCTCTCGGGGTGCTGCGCAACACACGGCGATTCATCACCACTGCTGACTATTAAGGTTGTACACTGTCACTATTTGAGAGACTGTTAGTTGGATATATGACTGAATTTTATTGTGATTTGTAGTGTTTAATTAATTGATCATAGACATTTTTGTGCTTTAATTGTCAAAGTTAATTAACGTGCCTGTGACACAGCAGTAATTGTGTGCATAACTAATTGTGTTGTGAAAGTTATAGTTGATTGCTGTTTCGTGTTTTTGTAAGCTTTGTAAGCAAGTAAATCAATAACTTAATTCAAATCTTTTATTTATAACTACAAGACCTCTATCCCAAAAAAACTCATGGGAGTTGCCCAAACATAAAGTTTTTGCTTAAACGTGTAACTATATATATATATATATATATATATATATATATATATATATATATATATATATATATATATATATGGTAACTTCGTGGAATAACGCCAGGGCGGGCAATAACGCCATTTCAAATTGTTCACGTAGTTCCTAGCAAGCCGTTAGATGCAGTGGTATGTATCTTTCCTGAAACGAAGTTCACAAGCCCCTCGCCTTGTCTTTGATTGTCATGCACTTCCGGCCATCAGTTTCGTATTAGTGACTTCTGGAGTATTTTGTTGAGTGCGCGTGGAAGGTTATAAATCACCTTACATTTTCAGAATCATTTCAGGTAAGCCAATGTATTTCTACAAAGAAACGTTCACAATGCACGTGTTGTATGGCAGGGTATTCAGTAATTAAAGAGGTGTATTTGTGTGTCATGAAACAGAAGATCTCTTAGGGATTGGTTGAAAAGAGCTGACAGAACACCAAAACGGAAACTTGGACGTAGTGCTGTTTTTAGTGTTGACTTAGAGGAAGAAGAAAATTAAGGGTGGTAAGGTTACAACAAGTTGGTTTTGGATTGACTAGGACTAAGATTTGCTCGTATGCTTTTCAGATATGTGATGAGAGAGGAGTTTCCCCATTCTTTTTCTAACAAAAAGGCGGGAAAAAACTGGTTTTATGGCTTCATGAGACGAATTAATGATATTGTGCTAAAAAGGCTGATAGTTTTAGCTATGGTCGGCTTATGAGGTTCAATGAGGATATTGTTAGCGCACACTTTGAACTGTGAGGTAACACTCTAGAGAAAATGAATCTTCACAATCAGCCCACCTTATTTATAATATCGATGAGAGTGGGTTACAGTTGACCTACAACTGCAAGCAGTTAGTTATAGCAGAAAACAGTTGTAAACGTGTGCATGCAGCAGTTCATAGAGAAAAGAGTGAAACTGAACCGTTGTAGCGTGCACAAATGCTACTGGCACAAACTGGATTCCACCTATGATACTGTACAAAGGAAATCTTTCAAAAATCAATTCCGTGATGACCTTCCAAATGACAGTTTTTTTGCCATGACTCCTAAAGGGTATATTACCAAAGAGAAATTTTGTAACTTCTTGCATCATTTTAGTTCGCACCATAGAGATAATATATAGTAGAGGGATCTTGACGTCACAAATGTGTGTCCAACATGGTCTCGAGAGTTTGGTGTTTTTTTTTTTTTTTTATGTTTTCGAGGTTTAAAAATGCAGTTGTGTTGTTTAAAACGCATGGCGTACCTTCCAGAATATATATTTAGTCATGTGGTGTCACCAAGATCTCGGTTCAAAACCTTATAGTACGTAAGTAGCTAATATTTACTTTTTACTAAAAACAGCGGGGTTAAGGGAAACAGTAACGTGGCAAACATTGTTTACATTTGTCGATCTGAAATTTCTACACAATTATACTATGCGATAATATGGTAGTATGTTCTCCTTAGTTCATATATTCATAAGGTACCAAAATAACCCAACATAGTTATGGCTCTCAATGTAATTTCAAATCTCCCGCGCATGCTTCACTAAAGTCACGTGACACATGTTGAACACACAATTTCGTACGCAGCTGTATAGAGGATACTCCCTCTACCATATATTTACTCTAAGGTTCGCACCGAATATCGGGAAATGCTTTGCTCATTTTTGATGGCCACCGCAGTCATTTAGACACAAGTATGTTAGATGTTGAAAGCTTGGGAATACAGCTATTCTGTTTGCCTGCACATTGAAGTCACGAGTTACAACCCCTAGATAAGAATTTCTTTGAGTCATTTAATGTTTATTGGAACTCGGGCAGCTACCTCCAAAAATGAAATGTCTGGATTTAAAGGTACGGGGATATTCCCATTCAGTCCACAAGTAATCCCAGAGACAGCTTATGCTCCCAGTAACATCTCAGATCGCGCACAGCTACAAACTAGGCCTACAAGTCTTTCTGCCAATTCTGGAACTTTGGAGACATCCACATCATCAGCAACACCTACAGCATCGCCAGCAAGCAACAACACTACAACTACATCAACATCATCAGTAACTGTACATGAACTGACTCCCACACCTAAAATCATCCGAAACACCCAGAAAACCCGCCGTTCCTTAAATGTTAAAGCTACTCTGATGACTCGCCAGTTGTTTTCCAGAAGAGTTCAAGGCAATCCTGGCCAGCAGTCTGCTGCGACAGTGCCTAAAACTATACAAAACTCGTAAGAAGAAGGATGACAATGCACTGTGGGGACTGTAGCCGAAACTACTGCGACAAATCAATGAACGTGCCGTGGATCCAGTGTGTGGAGTGCTAAGCGTGGTATTATGAAACATGCGATGAGAGAAACATTCCAAAATGTGGTTTATGTACCTTGTGTGATGATGCGTGTGCTCTGCTTTCTGACAGCAGCAGTGACTAAAATGCTATAACACCTAATTAAGCCTATGAAGGTAAAAATTTCGTGTTTAGGAGTTACATGGGTAATTAATTTTGTGTTTTCCTTATTGTCCTTAGAAATACTTTCCGTTCATTCCATTTTGTCTGTTTATGCTTCTTAAAATCGTATAACATTACTTCTTTAGTACATACCCTAACTTTGTCAAATTAACAATGCAGAATTTCGTTTTGTCTATAGGATGAACTACGCAGACTTATTGATCTGTTCTAAACTTGTCTAAAATTGTTATTTGGATAATTTTTAATGTTTAGGGTAAATATGTGTATTATTTACAGTATCATTATGTTTTTACTACCGAACCATGGTCATTAACATTTGCTACTGAATAATAATATGGTAAAATATTTAAATGTATGATAAAATGTTTTCCTGTTTTTAAAAATAACCTAATTATTTGAAGGTTTTTTTTTTGTAAATGTGAATGTGAACATGTGATATCTGATTCGGTTTTACGTATTTTGTGTAAAAACTTTCAGAAGACATTTTTCTGTGATTTTTAAGTAAATTTTATTCACTCACGTAATTCTACTTTAATATTCTTAGTTTTCTAAGTGTTTTCGATGATATTTTTTTATCATATTGTGTCCACATATAATTACTGTTATCGACAATTGATCTGTAATCATTTCTAATAATATGGAATGGACTGTAGACCGTAAACATTTAACTTTTCATATATTAGGCATGGCGTTATTTCCCGACGTTTATGGTAATAAAACCATTTCACAATGCTACTAAACAAATATAAACTTTTTTTTTTTTTTTTTTTTTTTTTTTTTTTTTTTTTTTTTTTTTTTTTTTTTTTTTTTTTTTTTTTTTTTTTTTTTTTTTTTTTTTTTTTTTTTTTTTTTTTTTTTTTTTTTTTTTTTTTTTTTTTTTTTTTTTTTTTATCAAAACTGTACATGCATTATGTTCTCGAATGATACAAGTATCTTCTCAAAACCGATTCAAATCTCACGCGCATGCTTCACTAAAGTCACGTGACACATGTTGAACACACAATTTCGTACGCAGCTGTATATATATATATATATATATATATATATATATATATATATATATCGAATATCTACAATACATTCCAGGTCTTTTCCCATATATGAGACTAAAATTCTAAAAACCCTTGAATCATATTTTACTACTATACTGGCGTCTCTTGAACGTAATAAAACACGATAATAGTCAGTTGGTTTCAAGGTACATCAACAATGAATTGAAAACACATTTCACGAAATTTCACCCCCTTAATTATCGATGTCGTGTCATGCTCATTTGTATGCGTAAAAATTTGCAGTAAAAGTCACGACGATAGCCAACTGTGTTCGGTGATATAGACAATTCTTAAAAAAACACATTTTCTCCCATTTTATAGTTCGGTGGTAGAATTAAAAAAAAAAAACAATAACTACATTTTGGGTTTTTACGTACACAATATTTCGAAGAGAAAACCAACTCTCTACCTCGAAATATTTAACAGATATCGATAATTAATAGGAAACACTTTTAAAGTATTTTCACCCCCTTAAATGTTGAATTTCGATGAATCTTAAAATTAGGTAACATGCATTTTTATGTGTCCAGTTAAAGTAAATATAACGATGATAGACCCTAGGGTTCGAGCTCTATCAGCGTTACTTCGGAAATATCACTGTGACACCTAGAGTTAATGCCCATGCACACTGATGAATTAGAGTGCCTTGTTAAGGGGCATCAGCACCCGTCATGTTGGAATAATGGAACTTCTGTATTTAATAAATGTTCTATAGTGTTTTATGCTTCAACAATGCTGAGGGAATAGTTTATTACATTGTATACAGTTGGCATACTTGACTACTATTGCTCGTACTATACCTATGACCATTCGTACAAAAAAAAGCTTTCTTCTTCCGGAAGGTAACTAGTCAAAATCTATGAAAGGTAGTGAAGTTAATCTATAACTGTACGTTTCTTGAAGTCAATTTGCGAAAACTGAATAATAGCAATCCTAGACAATAGTTCTAGCCAACTTTTAAACAAAATTGTTTCCATTCTTACGAAATTTTGAGTCACAATCTCTGACACCGGAACCTCGTGCATTTAACTGCGGCGCAAGAGATCACGCGTAACGAATTGGTACTTCTGGATAAATATTTACTCATAAAGTTGGCAAATACTATTATCTAGGATTGTCATTGAATATTTTATCCATATTGGCTTCGAAAAAAGCGTAACTATCAATTGATTTTTTCAGCGTTTCTTTATCTACCACGCTCTCTTAAGAAGGTAATATCTTTGCCGTGTCACGCGGGAAATTTTAATAAATCTCGTAGTACAGAGCTTACAGCGAAAATTGAAGAATTCGAAGACTATTCGCGCGACACAGACATCTTCTATTTTACTCGCTTGATCTATCCTGCAGTGGGTGACCATGCATATCACTACATGGAACGTATCACACCTGAAAAAATGTTGCATCTCTTTTCTACGGTTTGCGCCAGTGGGTATTCACCTTTAAAGCTATGTTTTCGTATCGGGTAAAATATTTTTCTCATAATGGTACAGATGAAGTTCTGTACTATTACCGTGTCAATAAACTTTTGTCTCTCATAAAGTTAATATCTTACCACTGAATTTAAGTCGCTCATCGACTGCTTGGTTACTATGATACAATTGTTAAGTCTAGTTCTAAAAGGTTGTAGGTTCAAATCTCGACGGAGTGGAGAAATTTTTCAGGTTTCTTACAATTGCATCAAAATGTCAAGTAGACATAGAAACGAATATCGTTTGATATTTTTGTAAAATGGTGTGCAACTTAATTAAAATATTGTTGAATTTTTTGTGCGAAATGGATTTTCCGTAATTTTACGGATGATTTTGTTATACATCAAAACTGAGTGTCCGTGATATTATGAAGACTTCTGGATAATTAATTACGTGTACTTTCCGTAATTTCACTCAAATTTTTTCTGACTCTGTTCTATCAAATTGACACATCTTCCTTGCTGTCTATCAGAGCACTTTCAACAGTTTTACATATTTTCGTAATATAGCTGTAACAATCGTGGTTGTAGTCTACTTGAAGTAACGCCAGAAATTTTGAGTTTGTTCAGTTACCCTGGTAGACATATGCATTGTGGGTGAAGGAAGAAGATAAGTCGGGATGTGGATGTGGATGTGGATGTGGTTATCCGGTAAACATGCCTTTCCATCTTACAGTTACAAGAACTTTGTTTTTGTGCCTGCTAAACCAGTGAACATCCAGAAATTGTTGCTCAATAAGAACATGAAGCTTGAAATCTCAACCGATTTCGCAAATTTTTGAGTTTAGCTGTAGTGAAAGTTTGTTGTCTGCAATATGGCAACCCTGTAAGGGCAACGGCGTTGTCTCTTCGCACTGTACGAAGCAAATGCCTTTTTAAATTATTCGTTTGTTCGTCCAATGCACAGGCGAATTAAATAAAATCATATTCGCTGTAGGGTCTGAAGCTGTATTAATGTATGACGTTTGCTTACACACCGAAAAAGAAAATGAAGTATGCAAAATTTCTTTGTCCGTAAGGGAAGTTTCCCAGTTATAATTAAGACGCGCCCAAGTTATATGCATGGAAAAGTTACCTGAAAAATGTTCAAAAATACTTTATTTACAAGTACAGTAATATACCATACACAGTAAGTGTGTATGTGTATATATATGTGTGTGTGTGAGTTGGTGTGTGTATGTCTGTTAAGTGTGAATGTATGTCGTATAAGTGTGTGTCTCCATAAAAACTTTATTTAAACATGTGGACTGAAATTAATACAACTTAGTACTCATACATGGCTTCGGAAAGTGACTTGTCTTGAGGCTATTTTGTTCATTGTGTGTTAATTATTTCAAAATGGCGGTCATTTGAACATTTTTGAGCGCACGATATATCTGAACAATCATTTCTTAGGCTTTCATCACACTCTGCACTCACATACAATTTAACAAGTTGGCTTGGTTTTTATGTTTTTATTTATTCTGTGTTAGTAATTTCTCAATAGATGCTAATTGAACACTTTTTTTTAACATACGAGATACCTAAAAAAGAATATTTCAGAATTTTATTTCAATGTTATTTCCATCTATGAATTTCAAAACCGGCGCCCCCTAAAATTTTTGTGCTGTCTGTGTTTTCTGATTGGCCACTGCCAAAATATAGCAGTGGAACAGTGGAACTAGCAAAAAAATAGCACTTTATTAACTTGTAAACCTACCTATACTGCTGCTCGTAGCAAGTAGGAATTTTAATTAAGCATCTTTTAAGGAATCACATGATTCGTGTCTTATAAAAACCACTGATTTTTTATGAAAATAATTTAGCACCATGTTTCATTATCTTACGCGCACACGCGCAACTCTGCCCCATGACTATATATGCAACTTGTTTATGTGTAGAGGCGTCTGTCATACGACTGCGCCAATAAGAATAAGGGAATAATTGCGACAGAACACGTCTGTGGTTCGCCAGTAGAAACTAAATGCTACGAGCAAAAACATTCAGTCCCTAGCCATGAAGAATAGCTTTATATGGGCACACAAGGGATTGAAATCACATTGTGGTAAAATCTTACCACCTCAACGAACTTGTGTCTCTAATAAATACCGGCAATATTAATCAACACTTCAGGCCCAGACGGAGCCAGTGTTTGTGATTGAAGTGATAGTTGACAATAAGGAATATTCTTGCGTAGAATGTGGGCATTCTTCATGTAGGATTTTCAAACAGGGCTGTGAAGAATGTAAACACAGAAGCGAACGTAGGTGCTTATACGGTATTAATACTAATTTTATATACTACATATCAGGGAGCTCGATGTAACTAGTATACCGAGTGACAACTACTGCCGCTAGCTGCGCTAGTGTCCGGAATGCGGCAAAATCAACTTCCTTCATTTTCTCTGTCAACAAAGTTTTCATGATGATGAAAGTGGTTTTACTTCTGTGAATAAATCTATTAAACGTTAATTAGTTCGGTTTTCCTACAAAAAATTTAAGTAAAGTTATTTTCTCTTAATAGATTAACTAGCATCTTATTTCACTGCTAACATACTCCAGCGTAACAACCGGTAGATATTGTCCCTTGCCATATTCGCCTAAAAGATATCTTCCTGCCATGTGATAGAATTAAACGTACTTAAAGCAATAGGATGGAGTGCCATATACAATACATCAGTACTGCACGGAGAAATAAACGACAGGAAGGGGATGTAACTTAACATAGCTGTGAAATCCACACCTGTGATTAAATAACAAAACATTATTTCCTGCAACTCACGTTTATTATTCTTGTTAGCTCAGCATGTATCATATACAGTTTAACGCATAACCTGAGAAGTACATTGAGGCGTCATAATCACGGTCTTATAAATTCCTACAGGCCTGGACACTGGCTTCTTACCAAAGCTACTGAGTTGGAGCCTTTATGACTCAAATAGCGCTACTGTTATAGATATGTTTTTATATTGTGAAGTGTCATCTTAATACTACTGCACTTTGCGAGTCGGACATGAACTTCCTACTCGTCTTGCCATTTACCGTAATGTAATAATGACATCATAGTATCAGTCGTGGCAATCAGTCACATCAGTTGTCAACTCCAGTGTCCAGACCTGTTCTTCCATGGTCGTCGTAGTTACTGCTACACTTCGTTGGAAAGTAAATCCTCTTCATCAGATTTGACGGGCTTCTGCTCCGTCAGAGAAATGACGTATTCTATAACTGTTTTGAGAAAGTACATCAGCAAGCCTGAAACACGATAATTACAACAAGTTAACTTTCAACTCTGCCAAACGCACTCGTTCTTGAATTTATAGGCAATTCGGGGTCAAAGGGGCACTTTTGAAATTTTATTTACTGGTACTTTTTTTCTTTTCAGATGATTTATATTTTCTGACTTTTTAAAATAAAATCAAACTACCCTAGTTAACAATCAAATTGTATAGATTGTACAGTTATCAAACGTTAACGTCTAAGTAAATAATGTATAAATACATTTTCAATTTATTATTGTTCAAAATTATTCACTTTATCTTGAAGATACATACACGATTTCCAAAGAGTCGGAAATCTCGCGGGTTAAAAGACCTGTCGGATGGACTTCACAGTCCTGTATTATTCATCTTCAACTACTTGTTCATTGGTTGCTGCAAAGAGTGGCCATTTGTATATGTGACAACAATTGTTTGTTATCACGCAGGTCTACCATTTGTTCTCAGTTCTCAGTACCAAACTTTAAAAACATCAAAGTCACATCCCAGACAAAATAAGATCAGAGCTGACGCCACACCGCAGTAGATCACCCCATAGATACGGTCTTCCAAAAATCCATAACCCTGACATGCCTCTGCGCCCGATTATCAGCTGTTACAATGCGCCATGCCAAAAACTATCAAAATATCTCCAAAAAATTGTTGAACTCCTCATAGGGCAGACACCAACTTTTGTCAAAGACTCTAGTCGTTTTATATCCACAGCCAAAACACTTAAAATAGAAAACACCGACACCCTAGTAAGTTTCTATGTCCAAACCTATTTTACCAATGTACCTGTGGCTGAAACTCTCAACGTTCTCAAGGCCAAGTTAGAAGCTGACCCAAACCTAAAGGACAGAACGATCATACCAATTCCATTCATCATGGAAATGATTACCCTCTCTGTCACCACAACATACTTACAGTTAAATGGCAGTTTCTACAAACAAACAGATGGCATGGCAATGGGCTCTTCACTTTCATCATTCATGGTGAACATATTAATGGAGAACTTTGAGCAGGAAGCACTTAGCCAAAGCAATAGCACTCCAAAAATCTGGCTTCGTTATGTAGGCGACACTTTTACTGTCTGGCAACACGAACTTGAAACCCTAGAGGAATGTGTGAACTTTCTAAACTCATTAAGGCCATCAGTAAAGTTCACCTATGAGAAACAAACCAATGGCAGCATTTCTCTTCTGGATGTACTAGTCAGCAGGGAAAACAACAATCTGGAAACTAAAGTATACAGGAAACCTACACATACAGGCCAATACCTACATTTTGCATCCAACCACCGTAAAAGCAGAAAAACTGGCATAATTCGCACACTAGCTAACCGAGCTGAGATTACTTATTCCAACAAGAAATCTGTAACTAAAGAACACAACCAAATAAGAAAAAAAACTCACAGCCAAAGGTTACCCAACAAACACCATCAAACAGCACATGAAACCTAACAGAACACTTAAGTCCACGGTAACTATTGACGGAGCGACCTAAGAATTTAAAGTAATTAGGGCAGGAGTTCCCCAAGGCAGCATATTAGGCCCTGTTCTTTATAATTTATGTACTATAGTGATATTCCGCGGCCCCCTAACTGGAAAATTAACCTAGGTATATATGCTGATGTGATGATACATTTACATACACGTGATCCAGAAGTGTCGAGATCGCAACCCGCCGAGCCCAGGAAATGCTCAATGAGATAGAATATTATTTATGCCTGTGGCGAATAAAAATTAATGTAGGCAAATGCGAAGTTGTGGTTTACACACGCCGACACATTCCTGTCAATCTTCCCCGCCTCAGTCTATTTAATGATGATGTTCCATACAAAAATGAAGTCTTTAGGCGTAATATTGGATAAAAGGCTGACAATGCGAAGTCATGTAGAGAGACAGAGAAACCTTGCCTATACTCACATGTCGGCACTTTATCCGATGACAAATCATAACTCAAGCCTTAAGCTGAAAAACGGACTAGTAATATATAACACTATTATCCGCCCCATTTTAACCTACGCAGCTCCTGCGTGGGCTTACTGCGCGAAATCGCACACTCGCACTTTGCAAGTGTTGCAAAATAAATGCCTCAGAATAGCAGCAGATGCACCTAGGTACTCTCCTATAAGATACTTGCATGCAGAGCTTAAACAAGAGCTGCTGCAAGACGTATTTTGCAAAATGGCAGAGCAATTTTATGCTACTAGCCATAAGAATCAAAATCCTTTAATTGCCAGCCTTGAAGATTATGGTCCTGAAGAAAATCAGCTTTATAAGCGACTAAAATCGCTTCTTGCGCATAGGCTTCCCCAGCTTCACTACGTACGGAACTAGCGAACGCTGTGATTGGCCGGAGCTCCAGCCACTCGCATGGCTCCTACCCCGCTAACTTCTTGCGGTTTTCTAAACTCTCTCGTGGTCCGGAACATGAAATACGCTCTCCCTCGACCCGCCCTAGCGCCTGCGCAGCTAGTAGTTATAAATATGCTGGTAATTTTGTTAATTCTAAGCCCCGATAGGAATATGTAAGCTACTTTTAATCAAGCATTAATTATAAGTCACCCATCCCCTCCCCCTGGAAGAAGTCAAGTAGGTACGGTCCATTGCGGAACTCTCTACTTGTGCTGACGAGGGACGACATCACCGCCTGTCGTGCTGCTTAAGCTCGTCTGGAAGCCTTCAGCCCCAGTACCGGCGAGAGCATGCATGACAGAAGCGCACAAATACACAAAACAAATGAACAATTACACTTACAAGGGATACCTGGGATAAAACGTAACCTTTCACTTAAATTAACAGTTTCTCCACAAAAACAACGCTGCGAAGCATTATGTATTTCACAGTATATGGTATAATATACACTGAACAGCCTTTGGCTCAGTGGCAGCGCCGCTGTTGAAATTACATTGCAATAAGTAACTTAGCTTATTAGTATAATATACACTAACAACCTTACACTTTTAGTAATAGTATATGCTAGCTGTAAGTTAGCTGTGGCGTTTTCTTTAGATCCGGAGCGGCCGAGGCCTGTGATTGGCTAGCAGGATCACTAACAGCCAATCAGATGGAAGCTGCTGGCACAGACCTTTCTGTGCCTAGCACGAGGCCCGAGCATGTATTATTTTAGCCAATTATTTTTTTTTAATATATACTAGTTCATCAGGCTTGCCTGTGCGCTAGTTAAGTGTATTAATTTGTGTATTTTTAAGTTTATTACAGGAGATACGGGAGGACGAGGCGCCATAATAACCTCGTCCTCCACCAGGGCATTGTGCTTACTCACAGTGCCCTGGTTAAAACCAGCGCCCTCCCCAAATGAAATTAACGGAAATTAAAAAAATAAAATACAGTTCCCGCCCCCCCTGCCCCACTCTTACTTCACAACTCTACTAATAACCTGGGCCTTCCTACTTTTCCAGTGCCATTTTTATTTTAATGCATATAACTGCTGAGTGGTTACACTCTTATTCTGTCGAGAGGGTTTTTACGATACTATGCCAGTTTTTCCCTCTCTCTTCTTAGATGGTGGCTTAGCTATAGGAACACTTAGGGAGGTAGCCATGGATTCAATTGCGGCCATGTCTGCCCAATCCCTCTCTGCCGCGATTCATGCCTCCTCTGCATGAAACTTCTCCCTTGTAGGAGTATGGGGCTCAGCCCTGAGACGCACTTAGTCCCGTTCCTCCCCCAGGCCTCCACCATAACACAGTAGATTAGGGTAGGTTAGGAAAAAAAGTCTCCTCATCAGTCGCACTCGTGTTCCTGAACCCTGTGTGTCTACCTGATGACGGGAGCAGATTCCATTCGTTCCCGAAACGTCGTTAATACTGACTGTTTGGAAAATTACTGTGTTTTGTTTCGTCTCATCGTTCGTGTCGTTTGCTGTTTTTTTCTGTTTGTGTCTGATATCTTTGTGTTTTGTTTTGTCTCATCGTAGTGTCGCATGTCAACTTAGGTTTCTTTTTTAGATTTTTGTTATTTCATTTATTTTCTGTTTGTTCCTTGTTTTATCTTACCCGATTCCAGTTTTGGAATTGCATGATGTATATGTATCCTGATGACTAAAGCATACTCTGCTTATTGATGTGTTTTTGTCTTATTTTTAGTTTTCTTTTGACAGTCATTTATTTCGCATTGGAGTTTGTCCAAGCAAATAAAACCAGTCAAATGAGAGACGTCACAGACACAACTGCCAATAACCACGAAGCAAAGCTGCAAATGTGAACGTATGGCACTGCAACAAACTTGGGCAAAATGCTTTTCGCGAAAATGTCATGGTCGTGGCAATAAAATAGCAACTCAATGCAGGCCTAATTATATGGCACTCTGTCTCTGAATAGTCAATGAGAAGCTGCTGTCCACTTCGATATGCGTATATTCATGCGGTATATAGCCTACAGGTCAATGAACCCGTAATTTTTTACCGTCTCCATATGTCATCCTGCTGCAAAGTATAATTTGTAAACTAGTGCCAAACCAGTCAGATGAACAATAAAATCTTTAAGGAAATAAGTTTGATAATTTTATGACAGGAAAGATTATCACTATAGGGTAACATACCACAGTAGGTTATCATTATAGAATTTGCAACGTCATGTAAAAATTATATTGAAATAATTATATTCTGAATAGTTTTGATACACAGGGACACGAGACGTTTGTAAAACTATGTGTTCATTATATTTCAATGCCATACTGGCACATCTGCAGCCCTGCTTCATGAACGTTGTGTAGAAGAGTCACTTATTAGACTGGGCCAATCACAACAATGTCACTGCAACACCACACGTCTGTGATTAGCGGATAGAACCTCAATACCCTGAGAGTCATCCTGACCAAATAACTAACTACAAAACAAGGCTGCAGATGTGCACGTATGGCATTATAAGACAGCTTCTTAACTTGCGGGACTCTTAACACGCAAAAATATTCAGGCAGGAAGCAGATAAGGTTTGTTTTCAATACTTTGCTCTTTATGTTGTATGCTGACGTAAGTATAAAGTTAAAAAAAAAAAAAAATATTCGGAAAAATTTACCACACGCAGGTTTTCAGCTCATGAGTAGATACACGTTTACACTAGCAGTTTGTGATGTTTTCTTCCTTTAATTTACTAGGCTAAGAGAAGTAAATTTGTTGTGAGCCTTCTGTACCAGGATAATTTTTCTACAACTTTACAGACTTGAAATTATAATGTTTCTATTCGAAATTTCAAATTATTTAAATAATTCTTCAAACTTATTTGTTTGACTGACACAATTATCATTTTCATGTTGTTGTACAGAACCGTTTCAACTTAAAAATGTCACTCTATTTCAACTGTATTAAGAGAGAAACAAAATATATGTTAGTGATAAATTGTTAAACTCCAAAATAAGTCATTGATTAATTTTACTGAATGCAAAATCTGGTGTACTATGAGCTACCGACTTCCAGTTGTCTGGAAGAATAAGGTTCACCTGCACATGATCTGCTAGATATTGCATGACACTTACCAGCTTTAAGTAATGTTATGGTAGCCACAGACAACAGCGAAATATTTTTCGTCTTTTTCATGATCTTGTTGCTCATTGCAGCAGTAATCAACATAAGCGACAGACACAGGCACGCATAGATTATCCATGGAGACATGAGGCATTCTTTGTTCTGTGGAAGACACGTACACACTATTAGTTCCAGCTAAGTTCAGATTTTAAAACTGACACAAAGTAGCATTTACGCAGTATCACACACAAATTACGGTTCACACTTTTATGAATTTTTGTGTATGGTGAGAGTGCAATATTTGTTAATGCTGGCTGTAGTATGGCGTCGCATGCTGAATATTATCAGAACAAACAAAAACGCATTCGATAATTATAATCAGTAAATAAGCTACGCCGAAATTTAAGTTTGATTGTGCTATGTTGCAAAGCAAGGGAGCAGAAACAAATGAAAACTGTTCGTGTTAACGTTTGAATATGGCGGTTGTGCAGATATTTTAACCCAAAGCCATGATCATTTATTTATTTCAAACAATTACTAACAACTCGAATATTTTTTTTAAACCAAATGCTTTGAAATAATTTGAGACTGTGTACAGTCATACGATACACAATTTTGCCAGAACGGTTTTAAAAATAATTTACCATTTGCTAGCAAAAAAATATTTTTGCTTCATTTGGGTTATTTTGACAAAAAAAAATAATATGTCATATTTCAGGTACAAAAATCTAAAAATTCGGTTTGGTGTATTGCAACAGGAAAATTCAGATACAAGCGATGATATGTAAGTGTTAAAAGTGTAAGACGAATTTTTTATTTATGTAAGAATTTGCGTTTGTAAAAATATTTTAGAAACTATTGCAAAACTAAAGAGCGAGGCCTTAAGGAGACCGCGTGTCCAGGCCGTCGAACGGTGGGCTGAGTTTCGGATGATACGCGTTTATTTGAATATTCTTAACTTTTATAAGGTGTATCTGCATAGTATAAGCTTTCAAAACACTTGACACGTGTGTATATACATTCAGAATCTTCTATTACAATTTGATATGATGCTCTGAGTAAAAGATTCCTCAGCAGATGTAACTGAAATGTTTGTCGGAGACGTGGCTACCCAAGCCCTTAACTTCGAGCCTAATCTTAGTCAATTTGTGCATCAACAAACATACAAGAACACACACAAGTTACAACCCAAAAACTGAGAACCATATTTATAAACTGAACCATGTTTATGGACATACGACATTGCGGGAGAATATTGCTGAGTTGCAGAAAAACTTCCACTGTAAAACTAAAAGCCAAATATATATATATATATATATATATATATATATATATATATATATATATATATATATATACACACACACAGTATTAGCTTTTGTTAGCAAACATATCCATACAATTTCGGACACTCTTTTTGTAGGCTATTTTCTTTAAATCAATTCTTAAGATGTATAACTCAGAAATAGTGGAACACACTTTTCAAGCATGCATTCTTATCTTGACGTTATTTACCATGCATCTTCATTTTATGTTCCTACATGTGAAACGTGGTAAATATCGACTAGCGGATTTCTCGGAGCACTCCCGTTTCTCATGCTCTTGCATTCCATTGCTTTCATCTCATATTACCTCGTCCAGCTTTCAGACATCATAGTTAAGGACACGTCAGGTAGTTTTGCAGTAATTTAATTTTTTTTATAAAAATACATAATTTTCATATCTAAGAAGCCCTAGAAATCGGTTGTCACAAATGTATCGTTATTTATACCTTACTTTTTGATAGTTATAAAGCCTCACAATTTTTTATCTTCAGATTTTTGCACAAATAGTAATCATTAAATTTGTTATGAAAATAAGTAAAAATCAAGCAAAATAACGGTTTTCAAATAAGCAGTGCTATGTTTCGCATTGCTTCTACATTTAACAATGCATTGATTGACTACTCTTAGTCGTACATTTTTTCAAAGGATTCCGTTAAAAAACTTTTAGAATTTTTTTGTACCAATGTCAGAAAAACTACGTAGCGTGGCTTTAAGAGGGCGTGGTACATCATTCAACGCTAAATGCATTAATCTATAACTGTAGGTTTCTTTATTCAATTTGCGAAAATTAAACAATAGCAATCCTAGAAAATAGTTTTAGCTAACGTTTTAAACGATATTTTCTCCCAGTGTTACGAACTTTTGAGGCACAATCTATGATGCTGGAACCTCGTGCATTTAACTGCGGCGCAAGAGATCACGTATAACAAATTAGTAATAATTTTGGATAAATACTTACTCATAAGGTTGGAAAATATCATTATCTAGGATTGTCACTGAGTATTTTATCCACATTGGCTTCGAAAAAAACGTAGAAATCAATTTATGTTTTCAGCGTTGATTTATCTACCACGCACTCTTAACCTGACCAAAATATGTTTAGTCGGTCATCAACAGGGCATATTTCAAACACGTTTATTTTGTATTGTGAAATTAACTTATTCATGTGTATCCTAGGAGGAAATGGTCCTGTACAGAGTGTTCCAAAAGTCTTGTCAACCCCTCCCTCCTAGTGTGCTGTAAAAGTTGATATGTTAATAACCTTTTTAAAGATGGCTGACACGAGCTCTTACAGAATTGACGAGTGACTTATTGCTAGTATGTGGGCATTTGGATGGCCACTTACTAGGAAAAACACAAGGATTGTGCGAGGAGACTAAGGGCTGGTATTATAAACCTCTTTCGAATGAAAATCAACTGCTATCCCCATAGAGAAAGCATTGGTGAGCAGTGGGTTGTCATTCGAAAGGGGTCTATAGTTTCGGCCCTTAGGGCCGTATCTATGGACCTCTTTTGAATGACAACATTTTTGCTCACCAATGCTTTCTCTATGGGGACAGCAGTTGGTTGTCATTCGAAAGCCGTTTATAGATACGGTCCTTAGTGAGACGATTCCACAAAGCAGCCCCTCAGAAAACATTTGCACAATATGGCGGAACACGGGTATGCAGGCTAACTGAAAGTTCCTGACTTTCCAGATTTTTAACGGTGAACAACACAGTCTGAAACATAAATAATGTTATAGAAGTGTAGCCGGACATATTTCCTGTGAATATATGTTTTAATATTTAGTATTTACGTGTCGGAATTTGTGTAATTTAGTGTTAACTTTCCGTGTACCGAGTCAAAATGTCTAATAAAGACTTTGGCAAGACGCTCGACAGCTGCGAGACCCAGAGCGGCGCTTCGAGACTCTTAGCCAGCGCGCATCCCGTGGATGTCGACACACGTAAGACTGCACTGGTGAACCTCAGGAACGAACTCGCTGAATTTACGAGCAGTTTCAAAGAGGAACTAAGGGGACTGCGTCAGGAGCTGCACGCTGTCAAGGAGACTGTAAGTACACGAGGTGAGCGAGTTGATGAACTTGAGCAGTACAGCCAGAGAAATTTTTTATTCGTTCACGGGGTGAAAGAAACTTTCGGTGAAAACACCACAGATTTGGTGCTCGACATTATTAACACTAAACTTAATATTAACCTTCACAGCACAGACATAGATCGCACTCATCGGATTGGGAAACCGAAGAGGGTTGTCGTAGATGTGCGTGAGGGTGATCGGCCTATCATGGTCAAGTTTGTGACGTACCAACAACGGCAACAAGTGTTTCGTGCAAAGCGAGCGCTTAAAAACACGCCTATTCTTGTAACATAATCTCTCACTGTTGAGCGGCAGCGACTGTTGAGAGATGCGAAAGAAAAATTTGGTGCGAAACAATGCTGGACCTATGGTGGTAAAATAGTTATTCTAAGAGAAAATGGCCACAGAGAGTACATTTCAACAAGCAGGGAACTAAGACAATTGATTTAACAGCAGAGTCAGGGGTTTTAGTTATAATCATGTGTTATTTATATGAAGTTGTCAAATAAAAATTTAGTTATTATTATTAGGTTAGACAATTTTAAGACGTTCATCGTCATATTTTAGTTTTTTAGTGTAATTTTTTTAAAATAAGTTTTTATTATATATATGTATATATATGTGTGTGTGTGTGTGTGATACTCGGTGGCATTTACTGTGTTGCATCATTCCTCTATTTCCGCGGATGTTGAGTACAAAACAACCTCTACCCTGTCAAGGATGAATAGCCCCCCTACAGGTCAGTTGCTTCCAGGTTTACTAAACTGCTACCCCGAGACATTGATTCCCGAGACCTTGAAAGTGATTCACGTGAATGGTCAAAACTTAGTAGCTCACAAACATGAACTAGAGACAATCGTAGCTCCTCTGACGCTGCACTGCATTTTAGTTTCGGAAACCTGGCTGGTACCCACCCTACCTGATAGTGTTGTTTCACTTGAGGGTTGTAATCTCTATCGCAACGATCGAGAAAATAAAAGAGGTGGAGGCGTAGCAGTTTACGTTAGGAATGATATTACAGCTATCATAATATATCGTCTTCCCCATCTCCTTACGGTGCGTCTGCCGAATACCTGTTTGTAGAAGTGGCTCTCTCTTCTGTCAAAACCTTGCTGCATGTCAGTCGTATATAAGCATTCTAAAGTTACGGATATTTTAAGTTATGAGACAGATTTAAAGGCACTAAGATACCGTTATGAAAATGTAATTGTCGTGGGAGACTTTAATACCGATATTAAATGCGAGTCAAGCGACAGCCGAAGATTGCACGGCATGTTCACTTACTGTAATCTTTCGTTATGCAATCTGTCACCAACATACTACACTACACATTCGGAATCCCGGCTTGATTTAATATTCACATCTGGCAATGACAAAATTGTTACAAGCACACAAATAGCTGCTCCTGGCATTTCTCACCACGATATAATTTATTTATGTTTTGATGTCAGGCATAATAAAACCAATGCTAACTAAATAACGTTTAGAAATTACCATAAACTTAATGAATAATTATTATTCTTTGACGCATCGTCCTTGCCTTGGCACTATGTAAACCAAACCCAAAACATAAATAAAAATTAGATTATTTTAACTCTTTCATTACGAGTCTAATGGATGAGAACGTGCCAATAGTAACTAAACGTGTAAAGCGACCGCCTGCCCCGTGGATTACTAACCCAATAAAAGAACTTACGTGCAAACGTGGCTTTGTGTATCGCTCATTTAAACGTGCTCGCAAAAATGCTGATCAACTAGTTGCAGAGTTATTCGAGGACTACTGCAGAATAGGTGCACACATGCTGTCAGGAAAGCAAAATTAGAATACGCTGGAAATTTACTATCAGCTGCATCGTCATATAGAGTTTTGTAGCAAAGCCTTAGAACTTTGGGTGTTGGCCGTAAACCAAGAAAAAAGAGAGCCACCAGATGTGCCGTTAGAAGAACTTAACGCTCATTTTGTTGAAGTACCTAACAAGATAAACTTAGCGTATGCCGACTCTAAATTTGAGGAAGATAGTTCGGTAGATACCCCATATCATAGTAAAATTTTTCGTTCCATAATGTAACGATAACTGAAGTTGTACGCGCAATTATCCGAATTGAATCTAAAGCTGTGGGCCCAGAAACATCCCAATAACATTCTTTAAAAAAATTTTAACATTTGTTATTAGTCCAATAACAGATAAATTCAACATCTCTCTAAAAACTGGGGTTTTCCCATGTCAATGGAAATTTGCTTATGTAAGGCCATTTCCTAAAGTCAAATCCCCTAGTAATGTCAAAGATATTGGCCGATAAATATCTTGCCAGCATTATCTAAAGCGCTTGAGTACATTGTACACAAACAACACAGAATGGAATTCCTTTGTACTATTTAAAAAAATCCTAAAATGACGAAAATTTACCTCATTTATGGCAATTTTTAAAAAAGACAAAATGACTTCGTTGAGTGTTTTTAAATCATTTAGCACAGTGCCAATTACATATAATTTCAGTGTCAATTATTTCATTCGAGCAAGCCACTTGGTTTTCGTTGTATCTATGCGTCGAATACACCACAGTTCATGGCCCTACATATTATGTGCCACGACAACGACGGAACTCATACGGATGTTCTGGACACGCAAAGATCTTTCCTAGTGAATCCATCACATGCGTCTGGGTATATACATTTCCTTCCTGAATTTTCCATTGCTTCAACAAAGTGGAACCAACATTTGAAACGTTATACACACTGCCACAGCACAGTAGGAGTGACATGACATTTGGAACACCCTGTGTATTGAATGTAACTGCTAATTATCTGGTCCGAGATATGTATCTGAAGGTAACCGCACTTGCTAAGTTCAATGTTGTTTTAACGCTTACTAATAAATATTAATCCTGAAAAAAAATAATAGGTTTTTTTTTTTTTTTTTTTTTTTTTTTTTTCAAAATTGTACCAATGCACTTATTTGAATCACAAACAAACACATTTGTGTGGCAAACATTCTAATCAGCAGCATTTCAATGCTTTCAAAAGCTTATCCACTGTATAATAATGTAAACAATATTTCTCTAAAATATCGTAATAAAGATGCATGATAATTTGAATTCAGTATCTTACACAAACCTTATTAGATACTTATTGGTGGAGAATATATCAAGTTTAAATAAAGAGATGTAACCGATAAATTAGCAAGTATCCTTCACTTACCGAATATGCTCCGAGGATAAGAAAGACAGACACTATTAACTGAATCACATGTATTACTCCACTAATCAAGAAGCAAACGGCCAGGAAATCTGTCGAGCAAAACAGTAACACAATATCAGTTCCGCCAGATGTAAAAATATGTTTTAAAAGTTTGTTGCTACATCTGCGTTTTAAAAATCATAAAATATTATTCTAATTTTTTATATGAATGCGACTATGTATAGACCTGTCATACTCAGCACCTGAATTTTCAGTATATTTTGCTCCTTATACACGTTTCAGAAATAGGACCAAACAAAAGCGCTAAGGGATTGCTGACATGAAAATAATTCTTTTGAGACTTGACACCTATTGTCCACCTCAAATATGAAAGGGTGAGGCACACTTACAAATTGGAGTACAAAAATATTTGTTAATTATGAAAACCACTCGTGGTAGGAGTACTAACTACTGTGAATGAATTAATCATGTCAATATCCAGGATAAAACCAATTTCTGTAAGTCGCATTCATTGCACTCATGAGCAAAATACCATTGATTTTGGATAAAATATATAAAATATTACCTTTAAGTCATGTTAGATCATACCGTCTTAAACAATGGGTTATTAGCTATCAAAAAAACATTACTCATGTCCTAACTGCCCACTGCTTTGTATAAATGCTTCTGAAATGTTTAACTTGTAAGAATACAATGAATGCAGTGACCTTGTGGGTAGACAACACTCCTTGCACACAGAGTTGAACACCTTCAGGCTGCAATATGGCGTCGCATGTTGAATATTACAAGAACAAACAAGCATACAATAATTGAAGAGTGTTTGTGGGAAACGATGTAAGTGCCAAATAGTAAGTTTTTCAGGAAATGAAAAAGCCTGTCACAAATAATTTAACGATTCGAATGCTGTGTTAAAATTATTTACAGGATTGTGTGTGTGAAAAGAACTGTTAGAGAAAAATTTTAGAGAAATGTTACTTAAAATGGTACTTGTTTCATTCTCCATGGCAACAGTTATGGAGTAACACCAAGTTCATTCTACGGACGTTTGTTTGAGATGAACAATGCATTATTAGTACTTATATAATTTCGTACGGTATTAGCAACATGAAATATAATTCTTTCAATGGAAAACCTAAAAAGGGGTTTTCTGGCACTTATATCGTTTCCCACAAACACTCCTAAACTATAACCAGTGAATATTCTACACCGAAGTTTAGAAGTGTTTGATGTTACTTTGCAAAGCAAGGAAGTAAAAACGAAGGAAAACTGTTCGTGTTAACTCTTAACTGTGGCCGTTGTGCAATTATTGTAACCAGGTGTGTTTGGTCAATCTGTACTTAAGGGCGTGGTGTACAGCAATTTCCATCGCCATGTTTTTATTTTTTATTTATACCAAACATTTTTTTTATTATTTTAGACACAAAATGCTCTTATGAAATTTTTTTTGTCTCTCATAGTTTTCGCGTAATGGCTTGTTAAAGTCAAAATTTTCATGGTTCAGTTTTAAGGACTACACTAAACATTCTGACGTACCAAGCTGAAAAAAAAATTCGCAGTGGTTAAAGTCGTCACGTTATACAATTCCAAATACATAAAAAACAAATAATGAAACTTTTTGCATTTAAATCAAAGCGCTGATTTTAAAAAAAAATTAAATTTTCATTTTTTTTAAATACAGAGTATTTTATCTTTTGGTTTATCGTAGCTGATCTTGTAGCCTACAACATTGTTATTCACTGTGAATATTTTTCACTTTGGTAAGTGAGTCGGTTTTCGTGTCGCCCTTAATACGGGAACATGAACATTTTGTTTTTAACGAGCCATTACGCAAAAAGTGTCGGAAGATAAAAAAACAATTTTACAACAGCAAAATTTAGTCACATGTTGTGTCTAAAACTAGAATAATAATATCTGGTACAAATATAAAAATAAAAATATGGTGATGAAAATTGTCGAATACCACTCCCTTAAGATGGCCGCCTGTCCTGGCACTCGGCTCGAACGACGTGCAGAACAGCGGATGATACGCGTTCATTCTATTTATACTTAGCTTGTGCAAAGGGCGTCTGCTTAAGATTAGTATTGAAAGAATTTTACACGTGCGTATACCCATTTAAAATCTTCCATAATAATTTTATATGGCGCTCTGAGTAGAAGATTCCTCAGCTGATGTAACTGAAATGTCTGTCTGAGATGTGCTACCCAAGTCTCCAACTCCGAGCTAAATCTAAGTCAGTCTGCGCACCAACAAACATACAAGAACACACACAAGTTACAACCCAAAAACTGAGAACCATATTTATAATCTGAACCATGTTTATGGACATACGACATTGCGGGAGAATATTGCTGAGTTGCAGAAAAACTTCCCCCATAAAACGAAAATAATAATAATAATATTTATTCAGCATCAGCTTTTGTCGGCAAATATTTTCATACAATTTCGGACAGAATATTGTTAATACTGCTTCTTTTCGTGGGTTATTTACTTTAAATCGACAAAATTCACCCGTGAACTATTCAGTAAACAATGCTAATAAATTGCAGGAAACTTTCATGGATCCAACATTTGTAGCAAATTTTGTAAAATAATTTCAAAGTGGACTCTACGCCGCAAATGTTGATATTTGCTATAAAAAAGCTACATTTACATTGCAGTGTGTGTAATTACCTTAAGCAATTACGTCTAATTTCACGATATATAAACGAAACAAAATATTTAGTAGTCTCAGAAATATTAAACAACAGCGTGTAAGCACTGACGGTTTTAATTACATAACTACTCAAAACAAATTTTTCTTAGCAGTAGTAAGTTTAAACAATGGATAAAATTAATTGAAATTATTTTTTTCTTGGAAAGTATAAATATTGTTGCAAACGTGTTACTGGCTCACTTATCATGTATTACTAGCGACAATAAGATGCGGTACACAACTCACTAGTTGTCACATATTTCTGAAACTTCGTCAAATTGTTGTGTGTGAATGGTAATAGAAATGGTGAAGTATTATTTACTTGGCCATGTTAACTTACGCACGGCATGGTGTGCTCACGTTTTATCATAAGACTTATAGCGCACTGCATTATGAATACCTTCAGAGTCTTTTTACATTTAAGAACCGGCACACAAATGTAACTACCTCATCTTCAGGCCGATCTTTACTGAACCTGCTGTGTCTCTCTTATTTTATAGATCGCATCCAGACAGTTTTTGCCATGATTTCTTAAACAGCCTAGTGTACAATGTTCATGTGATCAACAACATCAGCTCGCTTGGACCAAAGTTGACAGTGAAAAGTTCGTACAATGTGTAGTGATTTTGACAATATATATTTGATTATAGGTTATGGTATGAAAAATATACTGAACTGAAAGAATGTGTTGAAAATACAAATTAAACAAAACATAGCCAACAGTCAAGAAAATCCTGAATGTTTATTTTGATTATGTTAAAACTCGCACTTAATCTACATGTTAGAAAACAAATTACTGCAATAAATGCTTAACATCACGTATTTGCACTCACTGAATCCCTCCTCGTGTTCTCCATCATACTTGTAGCTCATTTCTTCCTTCATAAAATAGAAGCTGACACATGTGATGACAAATCCCGTAATCTGAAAGAAACAAAATATTAGTCTACTAAAAAAAATAAGAAATTCAATAACACTATATTACTATTAATTGTTTTAATCTGTACACTTTCTGCTGTATCATTACTATACATGTTTAAAACGTGCGAGTTCTCTTTCGCGTGAACATAAATATTTTAAAGACAACAGTTTTAGGCTATACTCTCAGTTATTTCAATGATTACTGGTAGGTTGAACATAAAACTTTGACACATTCTAATCATACCCCCTTCGTTTCTCTGTTAAAAATAACTAATTTAACTATAAAATTATATTGACTTTAGTAAAAACAAATCCGTACTACTTTCTCATACAGTAACTTATAGTAATTGGAGTTATTTGTAACATGATGTACGTCTGTAATTATAGGATCATTAAAATAAATTTTCCTAACCAGAAAAAAAAATAACTTCCAGAAAATTAAGTTACGTAGATGCACACATAGCTCGTAAGAACCCTACTGAGCTGTAAGTTACTCTGTGTTAAATCTTTGTGTTCAGCAGTCTCCACACACTATTTTTATTATAGATTTGAATGTTATTACCCATCTTTGCATGCATTTAATACAGTTCACAGGTTTGATGACAGTAGAGTTCTTACTAAAACAATCAGCTCCATCAAGTATCATGGTGGAATCACATAGGCGCGACACAGCGACACGACAACAGCGATGCGACACTCTCGTTATTGCTAACACTGTTTTGGCTGCCAGCAAAAAACACAAAAATTAAAATTAAATTTAAAAATTACCGACTCACAGGATACCAAACTTCGAATCGATCATACCAGGAGAATTGCTCACATTGATTTTGTACTTTAAGGCCCTGACACGCTGTCAAATTTTTGTCTACAACTATATTCTACAATAAAGTTGGAAGACGAATATTGGATGAAATGCAGTCATTAAATTTTTCCGTTAAAAAAAGTTGGCCGTTTATTATCAAATATGTTTGAAGACATGTCGCACTGTGATATTTTGTAGGAGCTGGTAACCTGTATGTTTGGTTATGTTTTAGAATAAATGTAAAAGTTTGGTCATAATTTCATTTTAAGAGCATTCAGTATGTAAATAAAGCAAAATAATTTGGTTAGCAGTAATACTTCACGAAAGAACAATAAGTGCCATTTTTTTGCAATATTTCGAATAATAATATTTTCTAGTTTTAATTTGTAGATTTATATATTTTAATCTAATTTGTACGGACTCAGTAAGCCTACTATTTAAATATAAGTTTATTTTAAAGGTATTTATCCAACTCTTCGAATAATTGAAATTACTTTGTCTTTACCTAAAATTACAGATATATTTTCCATCACACTCAACATGGTGCACGAATGAAGGTTACGATATTTCAGTTTACAAAGGGCGTGATTGTGATTGGGATGAGTCTTCCAACATCCAAGAAATTTTTGAACGTGTCCAATGAGCAAATATTGGATAAAAACGAAAGCCGTCAAACTTCTTCCAACAAATATGGCCGCGACAGTGACGTTTTTTGTGACGTCACCACCATCGCTCTTTCGTGCGAAAACTTTACGAACATAAAATTTCTATCCTTGCTTTCTTAAGTAATGTTCTGAGGATAAATTAGTCTGTATACCTTCGAGTTCTCAAAATACGCTACAAAAAGGTGTTCCTGTGGTTTGTGTCTCATTTCAAAATATTAGTTTCACCACTCTTACAAGTTAACTTAAACTGAATTTCAGCATGATATTATTTAACATTAATTACGATTTAACAGTATACATAATAATAATAATTCTCTCGCGCCTCACACGTCGGCTATCAGGTTTGGATATCTGGCGGATTAGATCACGGGAATTTTCGAGTGAGAGAAACGTGGCGGACGTCACTGTCGATTGGTGGGTTTTCTCGGGGATCTCCCGTTCACCCCACCCCTCTCAATCCAATGCTGCTCCACACTCATCTCACCACATCTGATCCATTCCTCGGGCGCGCGGCCAACAGGCTTGGCTCGCTAGCACAGCAGCTGTCCCATCGTTCACCCACACTGTGACATAGCTAAAAGGCGGGAAACACGTAGAGGATTCGCTTCAATATTATAGCTAGTAGGGAATTAACTCAAGGGCGAAGTGTCACACTCCAAATGACAGACTTTTGACCGGAGAAATCGTAGGCGCCCGCACGTACAAATAATGCATGCAATTATACACTTTCATACTTTTAAAACTCCTTAACCCACTGTTGTTTCAATGCAGACTTATTCTCTGCAGTTTCGTCGCTACGTTATATCACAATTACGTCAGTTTTGTCCGTACAAACAGAAAACCAATCTCAAGAGATCTATTATTTGGGAAACCTATACTAGAGACTGGAAAAGTCTCAACTTCAATTACTTACAGGAGTAGTACTTAAATTTATATTATGAGGAAAGATTTCGAGTGCGGATTTTTGGCAAGTGAATATTTGTGGAGCTGTGTTGCAACGCCACGATCCTCGGGGACATTTTGCACTTGTTTGACCTTGACATATGCCATTTGCCTTGACGACAGTGTTAGCTGTGTGGTGTTATGCAACAATAAACTTTGCGCCAATTCGTTGTTTTCAGTGAAACATGCTGTAAGTTGTTCGAGTTTGAAACAACTCTACAAGAAGTATATTAGTTCGCTATAACCAATATTCATAATCACACGATATAGGAATAGAATATTTTCAAAGTAGAAAAATATTTCATACCGAATTAGCAATTGTTGCATAGTGTATTGTTACATAACACCGTCAATTTGTAATTTATCCTAAACCTTTCTTTTAATCTCTCTCAAAATTCCCACGATCTGACCAAAATTTCAAGAATATCTCTCAAAAATTCATTTAATTTCCTACTTTGACGATTTATACGTTACTAGCTTGTTCCCGTAACTTCTTTTGCGGGGTTTCCAATTTAATGTGAAAGTAATCCTGAATCAAAGTAGTTTTTAAAAGTGTTTAATTGGGGGAAAATTATATTATGGGTCATTAATGTCCGTATTAGAAACATTTTGAAAAGGAAAATTGTTCCACAACGCTGTCCACAGTTTTGTCTCCCACGTCCCCCGAACTATAATTTGTTTTGGTGAAAACTATTTTTTTTCCTTTAAATTAAATTTTTTTAGGCAACCCGTTCTGCAGCTTTACCCCATTTAGACCCGCATCCCTCTTCAACTAAAAACCACACGGGTGCTTCCACAATACCTGACCAAAGGTTTATAGTTTTTTAACAAAGTTTTCCGGGTGTCCCATTCTACCGCTCGACTCTTTCCGCCCCCCCCCCCCTCCTTCTTAAAAATAATTCGAACAACTCACAAAAGTTTATTTATTCAATAATTATTTTTTTATCCTGTTCTGCTGAAATTTCATCGCAGTTGAATGAGTGATATAGAACCGAATAGAAAACGAACAAACAAACAATAATTTATATTATGTAAGCTGGTAGTCTGTCCCTGGAGACTTATGGCCCGGCTACAACTGAGGTCGCAGTATACGCTAAGCGCAATTTTAGTATCGTGCTTGATACCTTTGATTAGTGACGAGCTAAGATATATTTGTTTAGTAACATACTGGCACATATACAAATGACGTTAATCGTCGAACAGTGGCGTTAGACAAATCTGTGTTCACATTACTGGCCCTGTAACTCGCGTCGCGAGGCGTCACCGACAAATCACAAATATTTTGTGTCATAAATATACGTATTTGCGCAGTCGAATGAGAAACCTTTTCCCGTAAGGACGTACATAGCTGCAGGAATTTTTCTGGAAAATATATTTGCAGCACTTCGTTTCAGTGCCTTACATGCACACCTGCAGCTCTGCTTCGTGGTCAGTGATTGGGTGTTCAAACGCCCAGATGGCTTCTAACCGCAAAAATCACAGACATGTGGTGTCGCAGTTAATCTCGTTCTAACTATGCAGAGTCGTTTTGAATTTGACTGTTCCAAAGACATTTCAGACAATAACCATAAACGATAGCTGCCTATGTGCACGTAAGGCACTGAATCAGAATGAAGTAGAGACCTGAAAAAACCACGTTTTTTTTGTCCCAAGGTATAATTCCAGCAAATGTAAGTTCGTGACACTTTCGCAATTGGCCCGTGACTTATTTGACACTCCCTGTTAGTCGCTTAGCCAATAGTACAGAAGCAACTAAATGCAGGCCCATATCACGTCATAGAGCAGCCAGTGAGCAGATAATGTCTGCTTGAATACACACATGTTGTTGGAGGCTAACCTACATGTCAGTGAACACGCGATTTTTCCCGTCCCTAAGAATGAGGCACAAATATATTTGCGAAAACTTCCTGGTGTTAGACATTCAGAAAGTAACAAATTTAGATCTGCCGATATAATAAATTGTAATCTAACTTTCGCGAAAATGGTTTTACGCAAAAATTGCTGATTCTTTTGGTCTCCAAAGTGTCGTATGTGAATTTGGACAACAGGTACTCACAACGTGGAAGTATCCAATGGCGATGGTGGCGTTCCTATAGCTGATGCCGAGGCAACACTCTTTCTTAGCTGGGGCTGTCGACTCTCCTGACATGTCTGATTAGCGACTCGACAAAGACTGGGGTGAGGAAGTGATAACAGCCGTTCTTATTTCACCAGATACACGGCGAGAAGAGCGCTTACACCAAAGACTCAGGCTACGTGCAATGACGTTCTGCGCAGCGTTATGCGCATACGTACTTCCCCCTTCCACTTTCCTCTGTCCAACCTTACGGAAGTTGCTGTACGCTCGAATCATGATAGCAGGATAGACGCGATGCAAAGTGTGTGACACGAACAAAATAACTTCTCAGCCAATCAGCGACGAGGTGGACGTGCTGACGTCATGAAGCCTCAACGCTAAAAGACTGATTACAGAGACATGCAAAATTCACGTTATTTTCTGTCAGCTGACTAGACTCCAAATGACTATAGGCTCGTTCGACGTCTCCCGCTGGCCGATATTGTCGTGACTTACCGCGGAGAATGCTTACACGGTAGAGAGGCCAATCTCTGTAAAGACGTAACACACGTCAATGACAACACATAAAAGTCCGTGGCCAATTGAATCGCAGCTTATGCTCTGTTATGTATAAGAACGTGGAGTTTAGTCTGCTACCAAATGATAGCACGAATTTGGCATGTCTCTACAGATTAATTATTTGACTCGCGTCACGCACATCGCGTCGCGTATCTCGTGCTATTGTGATTCTAGCACTAGTGTATTTTACGTGAGGTAAATTCAACTACCTCGTTGCCATCTCATGGTTACTACTTTGCAAATGACCATTTCCGCAGCTAGTTGGGCTAGTATAGGTAACGTAGTTATATGTCAGCTTTCAATTCCGGTTTTGAAATTTTTTGTGAAAAAAAAAAAAATAATAAAAGCTGTAATGATTTTGTTTTTAAGGGAAAATTTTCTAATCAAGTTTTTTTTAATCTGCCCTAGCTCACGTTGATTTTAACACCATATATCATATTGTGGCAACCTTACTGACTTTGGGCAACCCTTACTAAATACTTCCATAAGAAATTCGTAACCTAGAGTATAATTAACCATAGTTTAGGTAAGTCTAATACTTTGAGGACGACAACCACTTCCTTAATATCAAGACAAGATAGCAGCGAGACGCCAACACACAGACTGCAAGGATGCCAAAATATCTGGCTTCTGTATTTCCACTTATTACTGTCTTATTGGTCTCCACGACATTTGATACGCCTGCTGAAGTGCGTAACACTCATTATTGGTGGGATTCCCACCAATAGTATGCCGATTTGACTGGGTTCCAATCAAAGACTTCGAAGTAGTACATGATTTAGAAACTACCGTGAACATTTTCAGGATACACAAAATCCTTATATTTATCAATGAAACTTACTATTACTATGAGTGTAGAAATTTCGCAAGATAGTAGTAGACCTTGACGAAGCGATGAATCTTCATATTTACGAATTCTTCTGTGGTGAAAAAAGATAAAATAAGCGTATGTAGTACTCTATAGGCGTTCAAAGAAACTCATGAGCATGTACAGGGTAGGTTTTCTCACATACGTTAACATTATTTGTTGATGGGAACGGTTGTGATAAACGCCTGTAAATCTGTTCAGGGTTTTAAGATGGCAGGAATCAATAAAATAGACTACATATTTTCTAGATGTTTAATATTTTGTAAAGTCGGTATCCGCTACATCCTTATTTACTTTACTTTATTTATATTATAAGTAATATTTGTAAAATGCTTGCTTCACCGATAACTTGAACACAGTGCATTCAGAATCATTCGTGGGTTTATTTACGTGTAGATATCCAGACCAACTATTTGCATATTTTTTGCGCTAAAATGCGATTTTCGTCTAGTAACAGCCGCTTAAACTCCATTTCATATAAGTTTGGATAAATTTTACAGAAACTTATGGACAATAATTTGTAATATTTTGTGATTTGTGGCAATACAGAAGACAAACTTCTAAGTACAAATGCTGAAATGGAAATATCAGGTTCAATTTAGAGCTAATAATGCCTTGCATTGTGCAACAAATCACAAAATATTACAAATTATTATTTCGCATGAGTTGCTGTCAAATTTATTCAAACTTAATATGAAACGGAGTATATCTTGCTCGACGGCTGGGTAGCGAGGTATACAGAATGGGGCTGAATTCGACCGACAAACTTCTGTAAGTGATTCCTTATAAAAATTCAAGTAGAAAATATACGGGACACTTTGTACCTCAAACTAATATTAAGGGCGGTTAAGCCCTTAATTGTGAAAAATTTTAAGTGTATTTTTGTAAAATAATGGAAATGAAGAAGCATTTAATGATGACAAGTTGAGCACTGTTTTATACCACCGGGACCTTTAAATACACATTAGAATCATATCAATACCTTGCACCCTAATACAAAATACTAGGGTGGCTACCCCTGTTATTACCTGCCACTTTTCTACCGTCAGGAATTACGAACTTTTAATGCAGTTTTCTACTAGAGAAACACGTCAGAAGTAAAAAAGTTCGCCTTGTTGTAAATGCGTAGGACCAACCATTTTCATGTAAAATTCGTAAAAAGTAAGTGGGCTGCAGTAAGACAGTCCTTTCTACACAGGCAATACGGCGTACACGTTTGAATGGCTGGCTGCCGTACCAACTGCTAAGACTGAGGGATGGGAGAGAATAGAGGCCTAACATCTCATCAACACCTAAGATCATTAGATACCGTAACACAAAGAAATGAACAATGTCAGAGAACCGGGAAAGGAATCGGCCATGACCAATATCGAGGGATTCAATCAAACCATCATTCGCCTGGAGTGATTAGGGAAACCATGGGAAACAGGAACAAGGATGGGCGGAGTCGGGAATCGAACCCGTAGATTCCTGCAACGTGATACACTTGCTCCACCTCACTCGTTGACCATAATAGAGGAATGTTGTTGAATAACGTTATCACAAACAAGGTTTTAGTACAAGTAACAAATTATTTTAGAACTGTCTGTGTATTAAGGTACTGCTATTTTGTAATACCAGTTGTAACACGTAGGTCTGAGCTGTGTTATGTTCATATGTGGTAGTGTACATATACAGTATGGTGTGTAGTATGCTGTTTCGCTGCGTGGGGAATAGTGTGGTGTAGTGATACCTGGACACTTACCAACAGGAAACTGCTCCACTTCCACGGCTGCAGCTAAAATACACAAAACCCTTGGTAGGAAAACAGTAGATAGAAGTCATTAAAAAAATAAAAAAGCCGGGCAAAGTAGGGGTGAAAAAAAAAATAAAAAAAATGTTTATTTATGACTTCTCAAAAGAAAATTAGTAATCAATTTAGAAATATTGCCAGTAATTTTCTATCCAAATTTCAAAGTGATTAGCCAGCCAGGAAAATATATATATTAACTTTAATAAATAAAATTTGTCTCAAAGGTTCCGGTTAGATAATGTTCACAAAAAAAATAGACTTGTTTAAATTTCACCAAATATATATATATATATATATATATATATATATATATATATATATATATATATATATATATATTACCACAATTAAAAGTTTACTGAGCAATTGACTCCAAATGTTCAGGGTGTTTGCGGGCAAATTAAAATGTTTTGTTAGTCCCGAGTCTTAATGTTCGGCTAAAAAGAGCGACTATTAACATAAGACTAAAAACCTCGCCGGACTTAGCTGTCGTAGTTTTCTTCGGTAGCTGGAACACCGGAATCAGATGGAGCTGGTGGATTTTGTGTGCCTCTAGCACACTCCCGTAGCAGGTTCAGAATTCTTGGTCTTCCCTAGGGTTTTCGGACCCGTGCATTCGACAGTTTTTGCACACGCGAAAACTGGCACTACCATGGATTCGCCCTCCTTGGCGTCCCTTTTCAAAACCTTCGGCATTGTTATTTCAAAATATTCAAACTCCGGCGAATAGCGCCTCGCCAACACACCTAAAAATTGTGCATAGCACATCGCTACGTTAGGTAAACAAACATAGAGAACACAAAAACTGGCTGGCTTCAAAAAAAATAAAAACATACTCTTAAAAAAAATTATTAAAACCATGAAAATTACACACTTTAAAACAATTACAATATTACGTTAAATTATTAAACATTAAATTTTTACTGGCAAACTAATATTAGGCATTAAAATAATATGCATTGCAACTCGTTAATCCTGAGTGCTACTAATACAAACAAAAAATCACTAAACATTGAACAGTATAACGCTACAGAGCCCTTAATTACAGGCATTTAAACTTTAAATCCTGATAATTTTTATGCCATTATTTAAATTGTATTTTTATTTTTGTTTTATTGGGACCAACTTGATTAATTTGAATTTGTAAGTGTTATTGTTAATTCATTTTTTGTTTTTATTTTTATAAAGAATTCTCAGTACGTAAGTAGTAGAGCAGTTTAGTGCAGCACTGGGGTGATTTCGACGAGGCATAAAAACATTTTAAGTGCAGTAGAGGTTTACGTACTCTTTGTCGGAGTGCGGCTGGCAAAGAATAAGCACGGACTCGACTGAAGGAAGGGACTGTTCCGTGAACTGTGATGGTGGATGGACGTGTGTGAGCCACCGAGCTGCCCTGGGTCGAAGTCCTCCGATTTTGAGTTCCACTGAAGAAATGAAGGAAGGATGTCCTCCCATGTTGCATCGGGAGGTTTAAAAATGAAAAATTCCCTGTAAAACCTCCAACTCAGTAGTATTAACGTCCCCCCGCCACGTTTCCCCGAACAGAACAGTTCAGTAATAATTTTTGGACGTATTTTCTTTAAACTCACGGACAGCCCTGAAATTTAAATGGTCTAAGTGAGCATAGTTAGTAAGTGAAAGCTATCAGAAATCGATAGACAAAATTGAGAACTTAATTTGCCGTATGTGTGTGCTGCACGTTTGTTTGTCGTCCTCCTGCACTTTTTTATGTTATCAGAACCCACTTAACTATTCTTATTTACACTTCTACTTCCACGTAGTATTCGAGAGCATTCACAACTTATTTTCTCAGTAATTCATTCAAGCTAGGTTATTAGGACGGCCAGTAAACTTTAACGAAGACATGAATTTAAAGTATTATTTTATTTTGGACAGGGATTTTGGTGTCGTCAGTAGTATTCCATTTTATACTGTGGTATTTGTGTGTTCGACGTCATGTCAGGACCTGTCTTCAATAGTCTGTTTTCTGTTTATCCGTACATACATTTAGTTTTCTTGATCACTCATTGCTGTGAAAATACTTCAATGATTGTAATATAAATAAGAAAATATTACATTGTGTAGTGTATTTGGATCCATAAAGTTCACTGAATTCACTGCTGTGTACTCTAATACATTTTGAACGTTATAAAAATGGTAGTGTGTAATACATCTATCGAATACGATTTCATAACATTCAATTATTACGTGTTCTTCTGGATGACCTCACAAAAATTGCAATTCGTGTCCTCACATTTAATGTCCCACCTCGCTTTTTCGAGATGTCGTAATGACTACGGATATTTAAGTGATCAGTATGATGTAGGTACTAGAACTGTTTTCTTCTCGCAACTGCCCACGACTCACTGTTTTCGTATGTAATCCTCCTTAGTCGACTACAGCGGTACATGTACAGGAACGTGAGGAATACGAATAGAATGTCTGTAACCACACACTGACTTTAAGCACACAGACAAATTATTGCGAATGTAACCGTACTCCATTGTAAATGTAACGTCTACAGTCTGTGAATATTCCTCCATTATTGTCAACGAGTGAGGTATCACGTTGCAGGAATCTACGGGATTCGATTCCCGACTCCGCCCATCCTTGTTCCTGTTTCCCACGGTTTCCAGAAATCACTCCAGGCGAATGATGGGTTGAAGCCCTCAATATTGGTCATGGCCGATTCCTTTCCCGGTTCTCTGACATTGTTCAGTTTTTGTGTTACTGTATCTAATGATCTTAGGTGTTGATGAGATGTTAGGCGTCCATTCTCTCCCATCCCTCAGTCATAGCAGATGGTACGGCAGCCAGCCATTCAAACGTGTATTCCGTATTGCCTACGTAGTAGGAACTGTCGTAGTGCAGCCCACTATTTTTACGAATTTTACTCGAAAACGGTTGGTCCTACTCATTTACAACAAGGCGCCCTTTTTTACTTCTGACGTTCTTCCCTAGTAGAAGACCGTATTAAAATTACGTAATACCTGATGGTAGAAAAGTCGCACGTAATAAAAAGGGTAGCCACCCTGGTATTTTGTATAAGGGTGCAAGGTATTTATATGATTCTAATGTATATTTCAAGGTCCCGGTGTTATAAATCAATGCTCAAATTGTAATTACTAAATACCTCTTCATTTCCATTACTTTACAGAAACACCCTTAAAATTTTTCATGATTAACGGCATACCGCACTTATTATTAGGTTTAAGTACAAAGTGTCCCGTATATTTTCAACTTGATTTTTCCTAAGGAATCACCTCCCGAAGTTTGTTGGTTCAATTCAGCCCCATCCTGTATATCCAGAGGCTGCCCTCGTGAGTTTTCGCGCATGTGTAGATTTTGCTCATATTATTGTGCGCACAATGGTAGCAAAACTTTTGTCCTACACACAAAAACCTCCTGAGTTAACTGATTGTAAACGTCTTGTGTTTAATTTTTTTTAACGTTACACTAGCAATTCCGTGCGTCTGCACAAATGTCTCGTATAAGATGAATTCTACTTTTTTTTTAAGGACTTGAGTGTGCACTGGCAATTTCACGCGTCTACACAAATGCCTCGTAGTTGGAAAGTATTTTCTTATCGTAAAGTTTGGCACAGTGAAAAATTCTGCCGTCAGTAGCGCTAAAATAGCAAGCAGGTAAATAAAGTGTGAATCCATAGTAAAATGAAATTTAACTATCCTTGATAAAGACAGAAAATTTTAAAATGAATATTAAAATACAAAACCAACCAATTTTACCTCTAAAATTGCCAATTTCATAAAATTCACTTAAGTTCTGTGACAGTCAGTTCACACACCTTACCGATACCAGCGCTCAAGCGGCAGATATTTTCCCTGTGGCGAACTTTTAACACTAACCTTTACAACCTGTAGTAGATTTAGCCTTACTCATTGTACTAGAGTCTAGCCGCTGAGACTGTGCAGGACATTCGGCTATCATCGGAAATGCTCGGACACTCAGTCGGGTTCTTTCCTCGACTCAGCACCGCTCCTCACTTCCTCCAACACAGTCGAGTCAAGCTTCAGTATCAATACCGGCGTTGCATACATATCCTATGCCAAACAACTATCAAGCTCACTATTCATGAAATAGCTTCGGCACACATTACGACTTCCGCCTATCTGACCATTAGAGACTTATAAGTGACAGAGCTATAAGGGCGACCTGGAAGCCATATTGCCACTGCGAGACAAGATCTGAACTAGCTGGCAAGATTCTCGCCGATCCATTATTGCTATGGAATTTTAGGCAGTGATCATGCAAATTGAAAAGTGGCGGAATGTCTGTAGGAAAGTTGAGTTCAGCTTTACGTTACCAAAATTAGTTTTATATATATATATATATATATATATATATATATATATATATATATATATATATATATATATATATATATATATATATATAATTTTGCTGCCTTAATACATGTTGCACTTGTGAGGCAAATATTGTAATGTATGGAAGATGTGAACACTCAAACAAAAAGCCTACTAAAGTTCAATTTTCAGCCCATTCGTAACTTTTCGCGTGTAACGGCTAACGACGGGAAATATCTAACCTCTCTGGACACGTCACTTAATGTTTGCGCGTGTGAGATAAAATGTACAATTAGTATGAATCAATGCAGTTTAATAAAATATATATATATTAATTATATAAAATTCCATTATGTCGATTTCGATTGATTTGTTTCAGTTTTGTTGAATTTAAATAAGGAAATACACGGAACTATATTGCACAATTTCACTACCAACCATGCAATCAGTAAGGACACTATAGTTAATGTTGAATTATAATGCAGTAACGGCTAGTGATATCCTCAATGGTTAAATATTTAGTGCTCACTTTATCCCGAACCACCTATATTATGTAGCAGTTTTTATATAAAAACAAATACCTTAACATATCTGCTAGACATTGTATGTACACTTTAAATTAATTATCTCACTCAACACTGCATTAAAAGTGAAATAAAAAGTGACGATAAAATATTATTGTTATAAATTCGTAAATAGCATCTTTAAAAAACCGAACTACGTTACTGTTGATCTGAGTTGCAGCCAGTTAGGAATACGCATTTGTTTTCCAAAGTGTTTTGCGTGTTAGCAATTACATTACATACATTTCGACGAAGATAAAATGCTTTTAAAAAAAATATTGGGATGGTTTGAGCATGAAATATTCTTAATTTTTCACTCTTGCAAACCAGTATTAGCGTTGTAGATGTTTTAGGGACTAAATTATATTTGTATGAAAAATTTAGCTTGCATAGTATTCCCGTAATAATATGTTAAGGTAGCATTTTGTATGTTGTGGCGGTAATCAACTCACAAGGACTAGCGGTTATTACAAGCAAATAATTTACAATGTGAAATAAGCTGTTATATAGGCTGTTCACTATAAACTAAGCACTCAGCAGGACGTGTAATTAAATAAAAACATATGTTATTGGTAGAGGCATGATTATTTCGCGCATTGATTCTACGTCAGGTTGAATGTCAATAATGTATGCTTCTCTCCCCCTTCCGTGATTAGATGAGAGCGGTATTAACACACATTTGACGACTGCAAGCCAGTTATAAATAAGGTAACAAGTCGTGGGGAGATCACGTGCTACACGTTTGTACTGTTAGAAGCCCATGGATATTCGGCTTCAGCCGGTACACGTATAGAACTGAGAAGTCTAGGCTGTTGCCAGGCGAATACGCGAAATACTCGTGCCTCTAGTTATTGGGTCAATATATGTTAACGTTCGAGAGTGATGAAATATTTACACTGGTTTCTAGTTACATGGAAGTTTTCACATTAAAAATAGTAACGATTACTGTAAAACGTTCGAAAGAAAACTTAATGCAGTGCTCACTTTATCGTGAATGGCCTATAGATGAGGACTGGAAAATTCCGCGAATTTACTGACTTGTAGGCTAGAATCCATTGTACTATGCATAATAAAGTCACGACTTATTCGTAGGGACCCCTAATTTTCACGAAAAGAATTTTGCTCCACTTTGTTTCAGTGACTTACGTGCACATCTGCAGCTCTGCTTCATAACCAGTAATTGGACGTCTTAGCTCTGACGTGTCTTGGGGTTTCACTGGGAAAATCACAGACTTGTGAAGTTGTAGTAACGTTATTGTGATTGGCAAAGTCAAATGAGAGATATCACTTCACAAAAACACGCTGCCAGTAACCATGAAGTAGAACTGCAGATGTACACGTAAGTCACTGAAACAAAGTGGGGCGAAATTCTTTTCGCGAAAATCAGGGGTCCCTACTTATTCGTCAAATAGCTGCTACTCAATGGAAAAGTAGACAATGAGTGAATAAACGGGCCTTGAGTATTCATAGTACAATGGATTCCAGCCTACAGATCACTGAATTCGTGAAATTTTCAAGCCCCTAGTTATAGCTGTTCGCGTAAAGTCATAAAAAATAAAACAACAATACCTAACAAAGTAAGGTTAACATCGGTTTTCCAGAAATTTTCAAAACTACAAGCATATTATGTAATATTCTGTTTTGGTAATTTTTAGTAAATAGCCCGTGATACGTAGCTTCAGTGTAAATCATTTCATATTACAAAGCAATTGGTTGGTTTTGTTTTGTCTCCATAGTAATGCCAATCTTGTCTGTAACATGTCATTAAGAGGAATACAATTATCGCTAAAAAAAATTTCATTATGTGATGATTAGAGACGATGGTTAGAGACACTGGAAAATCGCGAAAATGTTTAAAATAGTCTCCAACAAACTGTATTATATTAACAGTGACACGTGTGAACAGCTTTGGGGCAAATCACACACGCTGTGTGGCCAAGCTGTACAGTTCTAACTGGGCTTGTTGTAGAGAGAAACAATGCTTCAAATAAACCATAGCCAATGTCGATACGAAACATTCAGTGTTATATACATCACGTTGGAGCCTAACAAACAGTCAACTATTCCCGCGATTTTCCAGTGTCTCTAACGATGGTATATCAAGAAAAATTTTTGAGCCAACATACCCTTGAAAATGCTGCAGTTTCTTGTGATATGTATGATTAGGTGATATATACGTCTGACACAACGCAGATGTCTGCAGACCAATGATAGGCATCAAATATTATAATATATATAATAAAGCTAAAATAGCCAATCACTGACCACGAAGCAGAACTGCAGATCTGCACGTAAAGGCACGGAAACAAAGTGGGGCAAAATTCTTTTAACGAAAAAAAAAAAAAAAAAAAAAAAAAAAACAAGGGTCCCTACTTATTTGGGCTCATGCCCTATCTACAAAGAACAAGTAACGGCATAATATTTTGTTCAGATTTCAAAGTGCTTTATCATGAAATGGCGTAGGTACTGATAAACGTGGTAACGTATCCTTAATTTGCCCAAATTGGGATGATTTGAGTAGTTGTTCGTAACGCCTTTAAATTGAAATGTTGTCTGTGAAGATAGTTTTATGCACTCTAAATCTGAACTAGTCAACATTCACTGATTGACGCCGACGGATGGAGCAGTTTTAACAAATTGAATCAGTGAGTAACCACTATGAAATCGGTGACTATTCACTGATTCCAATAAATAGTGCCAATATTCCACAAGTTAAGTAGTGAATGTCCAAAGATTTTTCAATAACTTTTCACTGATTAAATAAGTGAAAATTGTTATTTGAAAACAACTGGAAAAAAACTGTGCATATTCACTGATTCACGTGTGAGATGTCGGCACTCTTAAAGGAAATCAGTAAATATTCACTAATTAAACAGTGACTATTTTCACAAATTGTTGAAACTGCTCCATCTGTCAGTGTGAATCAGTGAATATTCATTAATTCAGATTTAGAGTGTAAGCTACAACTCGTTGGAATCTTATCTTCTATAATTATTATCTTAAAACAATTTTTGTAATAATATGTAGTTTTATCACTATATAATTACACTTTCAATGTAAGGGCCTTTTTGGGAAGTTCCTCTTAGACTTGTGTGCACCTTACAACTTAATAAAACCATTTTCAATAGTCTTAAATTTTTTATCTGTGGTAAGAAATATAGATGATAAATGTATATATTTTTCATCTGAATGCACACTGATGATATGTCCTTATAAATTAACATTTTATTTACTATACCGAAGAGTACAAAATTATGAAACCTCAAATTGACCTTAAGTAGCTCCTTCCAGTGTACAAACTTCTCCAGCAATTATTACATTAAATCATTCATAACATATACTGAAAATTCTTTAAATAAGCACAAATAGGCCTAGTTGTAAAACGCTTTTATACAAAAGAGGAGGCACATGGAATAAATTTGACACTGAAGTAAATAGCATATTTTATTGCAGTTTTGGCTGGTTAATAATAATAGTGTGACCATTCCATTTAACATCTACAAGCAAGACCAATGCGACAGAAAATACAAAACAAACACAACTACTTGTCCTGCGGCGATAATATGAAGTGTTGTAACTAGATAATTGTCGTCCAATTGTCTGTAAACACCCACACATAGCGTTGCGTAGTTTTTTTTTTTTTTTTTTTTTTTTTTGCTGTTACACAGGACATTTGTTAAGGCCCTTTCACATGGTCAAATTTTGCTTAAATTTTCTATATAATTTATTTATTGAATTAAATCTCTTGAATGTCGTGTGACGCCATGCTGACGTCATAACCGCAGCCATTTTGTCTTACAATTTATTGAATGTCGCGAATTTCGTCAAAAGATTTTCGTTTCGGACATGTTTGAAATTTTCTTGAATAAAAATATTTTATAATGGAGTGGAGATTTTTCTGATAGTATATCATATAAATAATATATACGATAATAATAAGAAATTTTGTAATAGCTAAACTTAATATTTTTATGTCGTGCAAAGTTAGTAGATAATCGTAAAATAGGTACGTTATATATTTTATACACAATTTGTTCACAAATCGTGTGATAACTTTTCAAGTGGTACCTTCAATCTTTATTGAAGAGAATTTATTGAACGTAAATGATATTAAATTAATTTAATTCAAAATTGAATTCAATAAATACTTGATCGTGTGAAATGGCCTTTACGAGATGAGCTCAGTAACGAGAGACAGCGTATCATTCTCCTGATGTGACGTCACATGGCCATACCTTGGATCACCTCGACTGCAAGTTAGTGCAGCTGGTGCTAGTTATTTCTACACATTTTTGGGTGGGATGTACATTGGTGCAGCTTGGACAGGTTTCTGGTCGGGTTGGGCCCAGCCATAGCTCCCGGCCACATTGTTGGGAGGGACAAACACTGGTGCAACTTGGTCAGGTCCCTGGCAGTGCTGGGGCCATCCATAACCAACGGCCACATTGTTGGCGGGGATGTACACTTGTCCAGCTTGGGCAGGTCTTTGCCCGAACAGGGTCAAACTGTAACTGCCAACCACAGACAGACAGTAGAAAAGCAAACCTGAAACACAATCAAGAGGACAATTAGTTAAGTTATTCTCCTTGACAGATTGTTACCAAGAATTTTTTTAATACGTTTTAATACCATCTATAGAATCTATACATCTAATTATGTTAGAAAAAATGTTTTTCTCTTTTAACTACGTAATCGCTTAGCATAGTTATGCCAGCATAGTTCAGTAGCACTGAATTTTGTAGAATACAATGACATTGATACTAGCCAATGTAAATGAAATATTTTTCCGCCTCATGTGAGAAAATATAGTTCATGCTAGCTAAAAATAAATCAAACAAATTTCTATTCCATGTAATCATGAAAGGAAATTTGGTGACGTAGTAATGCTCATTGCATGTAACATTTCTATACCATAAGTTTCGGTGGACGGAAACTACTAACTAGGCACTTGAAACAGCAGGACAAATTGAAGAGTGGAATAAAGAACAAAAAAACAATTTTAAATGCGATAATTTCAGACAGTGCAGCTTGATATGTTTCACGGTTGTGCCCGTGAGACCAAATATGGGTAATATTTTTTCACGGCAAAAAACGGAATTCTTGTTTTCAACAGTTCTGTTGAACTGAGTATAAGTGTAAAAAGAGTAATGTGGCTTGTATAGCGACATAAATGCGCGGTAGAAAACATGTAAAAGTACATGCTATTCTTACATGATGAAATAAAACGTGGAGAAATACGTTCCCAAATTAATTAATTTTTAAAAACCCACGAGGTACATTTCTTACAGGTCTATAACGATCGCCTGAGTTGTGGATGGTAATAAATCCATTGCAAAAAATTTGTGTCCTTTTAAGAGTTACTTATGTACAGGAAGAAAGTAAAATACAACATTAGCAGCAAGACATTTAGCCACACAACTGCCTCCAACAAACTGTATCTGAAATACACAAGCAAGTAGTTAGTTGCCTTATAAAAAGTAAAACGTCACTAATGTTGAATATTTATGGTAATATACTAAATAAATGTACATTTTATGATTCTAATTTGATGACGCTAGAAATTGAATTAATACATTTAAGTGCATAACTTTTATAGCATGTTCAGTCTTAAGCAATAAAACATCATTACCAAATTTGGAATATGAATAAATAACTTTTTTTGTATTAATTAGATCTATAGTCACCATTTTCATTTTGTTGTACGGGCCGATTGCGACATGTAAAGAGCACATAGTTTGTAAACCGTTATAAAAATTTCGTAAACGACGGAGCCGCGGTGGCAGAATGGTCAGACCATTCGCCTCCAATTAAATCGATCTACGCTCGATTCTGGTCCCACGGATTTCCGCATGTGGGAATCGTGCCGGACGATGCCGTCGGTCGGCGGGTTTTCTCGGGGATCTCCCGTTTCCCTTCGCCCTTTCATACCGGCGCCGCTCCATACTCACCTCATGTCACCCCCACCCCCACCAGCGCTAAATACCTCGCTGACAAAAATCTCTCGCTTACTCACTTGAAAACGATTTGAAAATCGTAGATCATCGTGCCTAATAACAAAACATGAATAAGTGACTTAAATTGATGACATTCTAATTACACGTAATTAAACTAATGAATTAGTACCCATAAGAATTTTTGAGTATTTTATTGATGATCGGTTAAAGCGTGGGATGATTTTTAAACTGTACGGGTTAGTTGGGCGAGTGTTTCCTTCTAATTTTTATTTCGGCAAACACAGCCAAGTCCACACCGATCTGCTCGCTGACAAAATCTGAATCTTTTGAGTCCTGCTTTCTACTTGATTGCCACTTTAATAATATTTGACATGAATGTATCCAGGAACAGTCGAGGACTGATTACCTGAAAGAATATTACAAACACATATACCGGAAATTTTTTTTTGTGGCAGCTTTAAAATATTTTGTGGGAATTTCCCCTGCAAAATTTATTATGTGGTTACCACAAAACCATTCTGTTGACAGCACTAAAATATTGTTGTGGCCACCAAAAAATTATTTTGTTGTTACTACAAGATACTTTTGCATGGAAGACTTCTTACAAAATTTTTCACTCTGTGTACATGCGACATGTTTTCCTACAACTCCCAGGCAAACATGCGGCATGTTTTCTTACAACTCCCGGGAAAACATGCGGCATGTTTTCTTACAACTCCCGGGCAAACATGACACATGTTTTCCTACAACTCCCAGGCAAACATGCGGCATGTTTTCTTACAACTCCCGGAAAAACATGCGGCATGTTTTCTTACAACTCCCGGGCAAACATGCTGCATGTTTTCCTACAACTCCCGGGCAAACATGACACATGTTTTCCTACAACTCCCAGGCAAACATGCGGCATGTTTTCTTACAACTCGCGGGCAAACATGCGGCATGTTTTCTTACAACTCCGGGGCAAACATGCGGCATGTTTTCTTACAACTCCCGGACAAACATGCGGCATGTTTTCCTACAACTCCCGGGCAAACATGCGGCATGTTTTCTTACAACTCCCAGGCAAACATGCGGCATGTTTTCTTTCAACTCCCGGGCAAACATGC